>PNEQ01039944.1:0-13330 GCA_003012365.1 Medauroidea extradentata | reverse complement strand
CAATAGGTGCTGTAACAGGACGTTCATCATCGGATTCGTCACCTGCATCTACCTTTTCCTGCATTAAAATATCTCGCAATATTTACGTTTGCTGCCATGTCACTAACACAGAAAATAAACAAAACAATTCACACTCAACTACACCTAGGCGTCCAGGCGGACATTCTGCTCCTTTTGTCTCTGACAATCTAAACCCACTTCTCCCAAGTCACCTCTGGATGTAGAAGTTGTAAAAGGTGCAACCCGCCTGAACAAAGCTAAGTATATAGCTTCCAACTTTGCCGCACGCAGCACTGTTTCATAACGTTCGAATCTATCCACTCTAAATTCCCAAACACTAGATATTTAAAAGCTTCATTTAGGACATGGCTAGACACGTAATGGAATTCTTCGTTTCTTGGCCAGACTGTCTGCACTACACCTCAACGTAGCAGCAGTTCGCGAGAGGAATCGGTTATCGGCACAACAATCTACGCACGTATCGGGTAACACACTGCTTGCTCTTGGACTCGCAGTGGAAGAAGTGTCTAACGAACATACACGAAAATCTACAAATGTTAACCTAGTTGGCTGGATTGCCCTTACCGTGCCCGAAAGCCTTAAGGGCGTAATCTACAGTAACTTTCATCACCATGTTTTTATTTTTTTATCTATACCAGATATGTTTTCTTATTTTAGACACAAAATGTGACTAAACTTTGCTTTAATGAATTTTTTTTATCTCTCATAGTTTTCACGTAATGGCTTGTTTAAAGTCAAAATTTGCATGTTTCCGTTTTAAGGACTACGCCAAAACCAACTGACATACCAGACTGAAAAAAAAATTCACAGTGGATAAAGACCTCGCAAGCTACAATTTTACGTGCATAAAAACAAAGAATATTTTTTTTTTTGTAATTAAATAAAAATGCTGAAATTGAAAAAAATTCAATTATTTGTATAAAAATACAAAAAAAATTATTTTGCGGTTTAACGTAGCTGAACTTGTAGCCTACAAAATTGTTAATAACTGTGATTTTTTTAGTGTCGTCCTTAAAACAGTAACATGCATATTTTGACTTTAACGAGCCATTACGCAAAATCTGTGCGAGATTTAAAAAAAAATTATTAAAGCAATATTTAGTCACATTTTGTGTCTAAAATAAGGAAAAAATATGTAGAACAAATATAAAAATATGGTGATGAAAATTGCTGTTTATCGCGCCCTTTAAGCATTTTGCTTCTATAATAGCTTCGTTAACACGGAAGCACGATTATATGATCTGTTAAGTGCTTGCTTTTGTTTGGCTGAATGAGTAATTGTTGTTAAAATATAACTACAAGTTGAACGTAATAGTAACCAGTACAAAAATCATGCCTAATTATCAGTGCTGCCAAAATAACCAAATCTCCCCTGCTAGTTGCATCAAAACAATGGTAAAATAAATCCAACTAAAAATACGAATAACTTTTAATTCACAATTTCACTCTCCAATAATTGTAGACGAAGATAAACGCAGCATATTTGTCATTCCATAACTACACCTATGTTTTTATGTCGAAAAGTTCACATTTGCACCTGTGCTTCGTGGCTATTCTTTAGAGACGTCACTTATCTGACTGTGCCAATCAAAACAAGGTAATTGCGACACCAACCGTCTGTGATTAGTGTGTAGAACTCCCAAGACATTGTGGTTACAAACATTCAATCACTTATCATGAAAAGAGCTACGGTGTGCACAGTGCACGTAATATTTTGGAACAAGTTGTTGCGACAATATTTTCGTTAAACTTACCGGATACTACGTATTAGGTAATGAAACCCAGGTGGTGCAAAATTGTTTCATCATAATATCACTGCTTTAAGGAGGAGTGGTAGATAATTTTCTTGTATTTTTGTTTTCGAGCCGTAACCATTATTGAAGGTGTTTTATCAAATTTTTCTCTCTGACAAGACATAGGATATATTAATGTTAAACGGATTGCCATAAACAATAATGGAATATTTCATTAATTTGTCATGCAGAATCATTGCAAGGGAATTATAGGTTAACTTTCAAAAATGATTACAAGTCCATTCTGAGATAAACATATAACACTATTATGATCTTGCCACGTTTACCAAACATATTTTCAAACATAAGTTATTGCAGAAAATTAATTCATTAAATTTAGCATTTAGCTCTCCCCTTAATTATAGCTAGAGACTGGAAAAGTTTGTGGATTCACTGATCTGTTTTGGCTAAAGAACATATGCGTATGGAAGCAGACAGCAGCTGTTCATTAGCTGCTCGCTGACGCAGTAATACCACATGACTGGGCTTGTATTTAGTTGATTCTTTATTATTGGCTCAGCGACTTCCATTACGTGTCAAATATGTCGAGGGCACGGCCGTAGAAGAACAGGCCTGGACACTCGCCTGTAAACTTGACCCCCTTGTTGTTTGGCTGTAGTTCATCGTCAAGTTACCGAGAATATTGTGTTTTATTGGCGCTTCAGTTAGGGCGGTAGAACTCAAACTCCGCCCATCCTTTCCACTAAGATAAACAATTTATCAAAACGTATTTTTTATCAATTTATGAAATACTTTCTTCGCTCACAAATTTAAGAAAAAGCTCCAGCAATCTTTATTTACTTTATAAATTTAACAATGGAAAAAAGTGAGCGGAGTTTGGGTACGACCGCCCGGATTACAGCGCCAATAAAACACATTATTCTCGGTAACTTGACGATGAACTGCAGCCAAACAACAAGGGGGTCAAGCAAAATACATTGTTAGATAGGCGAGTGTCCAGACCTGTTCTTCTACAAC
Source organism: Medauroidea extradentata (assembly GCA_003012365.1). NCBI lineage: Eukaryota > Metazoa > Arthropoda > Insecta > Phasmatodea > Phasmatidae > Medauroidea > Medauroidea extradentata. The sequence continues at coordinate 10,538 of PNEQ01039944.1, read as the reverse complement.
CGTGGTCGAGGGACAATGGCAGAAGTGAAAAGAACTTGCAATTATTTGAATTTTAGTTTGTGCCCAAAATAACAATTGCGATACAGCAGGCTCTAGACGCCGGGTTTGAGGTAAGGAAACAGGCAGACGATAAGGTCTAGACTGAGTCGTGCTTCAACAGCAGTTCCGCCTTTATGTTCGTGGCGCTATAACGCCATGCAGTGTTCTGGTCGTTGGCTTTTTCCTATGTGACTTTAAGCGGTGACCTTGCGTTGTAATTGTATATTTACGGAAAAATTGCGTAGTAAAGTCCAGCGCGTGCTACATTAATTTGGTTTTACGATACTGCTTGGTATATTTTACGTCACAGCAGTCTGGAAAAAAAAAAAAATTTTTTTTTTTTTTTTTTTTTTTTTGCCATTTTGAGGTGCCCTGAAACTATGTTTCTGAGCATATATCTATAATAATACAAGACTTACATTAAAAATTAAAAACAAAAAAGTACGACTCACAGGATACTAAATTTCAAATCGATCAGAACAGTATAAGTTGCTCACATCCCTTCAACAACTAGAAAAAAGATGATTATCTTCAAACGGTTGACACTCTCGATCAAGCTACCTTCCAAACAAAACAAACTGAATCAAAATAGGTTCATTCGTTTAGGAGCTACGATGCCACAGACAGACACAGATACACACATTCAACTTATCACACCTCTCTTTTTGCGTCGGGAGTTAAAAATAATACAGAAACATAGTTTTAAATGTGATTTGTTTTCGTACATAAGATATCGAACAAACATTTAGTCGAAGTTCTTAAAAATCTTTCTCCTAACAGCGCGACCATATAATTTTATTGGTGAAAAATCTGTAGCGAATTTCGGTGCACGTTCCTATCTGAGTTTCTAATACACCCGGTGAGTACACTTTGAAGTATGGCAGTCTGAAAAGGCTGTTTTTAGCTATGTTGGAGGGTTTCGAAATTACGGTCATTGCCCGAAGTGAGTTTTCTCATCGTACAATAGCACGGCGTGTACATTCCGAATAATTTCGTCGAAAAACCGTATTTTCCCTAACACTACAACACATTTGGAGCCAGACTGGCAGCGCCCTTAAGAGGACGTGGTACATAATTCACCGCTAAAAGCATTAATCTATAACTGTATGTTTCTTGAAGCCAATTTGCGAAAGTTAAACAATAGCAATCCTGGAGAATAGTTTTAGCGAACGTTTTAAATAAAATTGTTTCCAGTATTACGAACTTCTGAAGCACAATCTCTGACGCCGGAACCTCGTGCATTGAACTGCGGCGCAAGAGACCACGCGTAACGAATTAGTAATTCTAGATAGATATTTGCTCATAAAGTTGGCAAATACCATCATGTAGGATTGTCATTGAGTATTTTATCCACACTGGCCTCGAAAAAAGCGTAGAAATCTATTTATGTTTTCAGCGTTTATTTATCTACCACGCCCTCTTAAGTAGATATAAAAATAAGGGGACGTTCGCAACTCGTTACAAGACATCGGAAACGAACTGTCAGAACAGTGCAGATATATCTGGAATGTAGAGTAGTTCGTACTGGTTATATCATGGAGCTTATGTCAGATCTGGTATGATCCGAGGTATACGAGCCGGTATCCGTCACGTGCTCCGTGTATTTGCTGGTCGAGTAAACACTTTCCATATGCGAGCAGACTGCTTACTACGCTGCTATAGTAGTCGTTTATGATATGTAACCTTCTGGTGTTAGGTATGTTGGCTCTGTCACGAGACCAGACGTTCTCTTTCACCGCGTTACCTCTAAACGCCGGCGAGCTATTCACTGATTTCAGATGGCGAAAATTAGACATAATTATAAACATTCCTTACACTTAAAACTCTGGCTGAAATTAAAGCGTTAGATCGTCTTTCGCAAATGGTTGGATACGAAAGGTTTATAAATGCATGTAATAATAAAAATATCTTACGTGGAAGGTGCATTCATTCTACGCATGTACGTATGGTAACACACACACACACACACACACACACACATATATATATATATGTGTGTGTGTGTGTTTGTGTGTGTGTGTAAAGATATGCTATGAACACATATCATGCACTTGAACAACGATACTTTTATTAAGTATTTACAGGTTCCTCATGGAAAAGTACTGTACTTGCACTAATAGGTTTCAATGCCTTACGTACACATGTGCAGTTCGGCTTCGTGGTCAGTGATTGAATGTTTTAACTCTCACTTGTCTGGGATTCAGTTGGCTACACATACACGTATGGTGTCACAGTAACCTTAACCTGATTGGTGCAGTTAAATGAGAGACGTGTCTGAACCAGAGATCAGAGAAACACACAGATGGAGCATAACGTATATTGTAGGGCGAGGGGTATGATGCCTTGAGATGGAAGGTGGAAGACCCCATCCGCCATACTGGTAACTGAAAATTGTTATTTATTACCATAGCAACGTGTATATTGCGACTGTGGGTTGGTCAACCATAACCTCGTTTCTCAATACATCTACAGGAACAGCTGATTGCACTCCGCCATATTGCAACCTGAATAAACAATGTCAGCTTGGCCTCAATATAAGCTGCTAATGTTCTATATGCCGTTAGGAATAAAGTGAACACAAAATATTTAACCTTTGAAAAATATCACTAGCTGTTACTGCATATAATTCAACATTACCGATAGTCACCTTACTGCTCGTATGGTTGGCATCGAAATAACACAACATTGTTCCGTGTTTATTCGTATTTAAACACTACAATACTGAAACCAAATCAACCGACAGCGATATAATTGTATTTTATATAATTAATAAACTTCTTTTTTATCAAACTCTATAGGTACCTATCGACTGAACAATTTATCTTATACGCGCTAACGTAAAGTGACGTGTCCCAAGAGGTTAGACATTTCCCGTCATTAGCCGTTACTCGCGGAAATATACGAATTGGCTGGAAATAGAACTTTAGCAGAGCTTTTTCGAGTGCTCACTTTATTCCGAACTACCTATATCTGTACTTTTATCTCATCTCTGGTCTGAGCAAAGACACGCTGCCAATAACCATAAAGCAAAGTTGTGAGAGTGCACGTAAGGCATTGAAACAAAATGGCGCAGAAATATTCTCGTGAATAACTCGTGGTGCAAATGATGTGATAGTTTATTTTTTACTGCCTTCATACAACAGGCGTAGGTTTGAAATGTAGGACACATGACCATCATCTACACAAATTACACGTTTCTGCTGGGACATCGACCTCATAAACGGAAAATTTTAAAGTTTCATCTGCTGAATTTTTCTTTGTAACGACTGAGCTGTTTTACCTCTATCAATATGCGACATGCCCATTGCGAATATTTAACTTGTCTTCCACTTCGTCTTGCAAGTTTAAATTTCAGTTCGGTCAGGTGATCACGGAAAATTTTCGTTACACATCTTGCGTACCAGTTTGCCTTGCCGACCGAACAGGATTGTCTCATTTCAGCGGCATTTCACCGGTCCAATTTGGAAAGTTTTTAAAGTGGATTTAAGTAGGAATTAAAAGCACTCCAAGGTCAACCCTGACTCAAGTTTGTCTCTGAAGTTACTAAGCAATGATTTTCCGATGTCCTTAGATCTTGCTAGAACACCGTGGATAATAGGATAAAGCATCAGACGTCAACACAAATATATTAGTTACTAGCGTTTCCGACAAGCGTGGCAACATCGTGGTCGCACTCACAACTCATCAACGATTTATTTATTTATTTTTTGGTACCTCGTTTTGACCCTCTACACTCTCCAATATTCACGGCAGAAACATTCGCGAGCGCACGCACAATTCACCAAAGTTTCATCGCAATTGGGTGAAGGAACGCATGGAAGACGGACAAGCATAATACATTAGTTTTTATATATTAGATCAATTTTCAGGATATATAATGCTTTTTTTTTTCAAGCATGATTTCAATATGAAAATTTACTCTATTCCAGCAAAATGATTTCCAGAATATGTGAATTTTGTGTGACTGTAATTTCTGGCGAACCTGTGATTTTGGTAGACTAAAAAATGTTTACCAAGTTTTTATTTACGAAGAAAATCCTCGTAACTTTATAAAAACAAATAACTATATAAGGACAATTTTTGAACATTTACAACAGTTTGTAAAATTACAAATAAATAACTTGAAATTCTAACAAAAGGTTTTTTATATACCGCAAGCACTGTTGTCGATATGTGCAAGGAATTCTTTTGTATTATTACAAACATTACCTTTGTACCTTCAAAAGCTAGTGATTGTTCATAAAAAAATCCTTGTAAACGTTACAAATGTTTAGAGTGGATCTCCAAGGTGTATCTACTTTTCCATTCGCTGCTGCTCCAGCGAGTAGCCAGTAGCCTAATAATTTACTAAGAAAGGCAGCAGTGATACCCGAACGAGGTAAAGCAGTGGTACCGAGCGATTCGGAGCAGTGGTACCGAGCGAAATGAAGCGGTAGTACCGAGGAGGCGGAACAGTGGTATCGAGCGGGGTGGATCAGTGGTACCGAGCGAGGTGGATCAGTAGTACCGAGTGAGGTCGAGCAGTGGTACCGAGCGAGGTGGAGCAGTGGTACCGAGGAGATGGATCAGTGGTACCGAGAAGGCAGAGCAGTGGTACGCAGAAGGCGGAGCAATAGTACCGAGCGAAATGGAGCAGTAGTACCGAGCGAGGTGGAGCAGTGGTAGCGAGCGAAATGAAGCAGTAGTACAGAGGAGGCGGAGCAGTGGTACCGAGCGGGGTGGATCAGTGGTACCGAGCGAGGTGGAGAAGTGGTACCGAGAAGGCGGAGCAGTGATACCGAGGAGGCGGAGCAGTGGTACCAAGCGAGGTGGAGCAGTGGTACCGAGCGAGGTGGATCAGTGTAACCGAGAAGGTGGATCAGAGGTACCGAGAAGGAGGAGCAGTAGTACCAAGCGAAATGGAGCAGTAGTACCGAGCGAGGTGGAGCAGTGGTACAGAGCGAGGTGGAGCAGTGGTACCGAGCCAGGTGGAGCAGTACTACCGAGCGAGGTGAAGCAGTGGTACTGAGCGAGGTGGAGCAGTGGTACCGAGCCAGGTGGAGCAGTAGTACCGAGCGAGGTGAAGCAGTGGTACCGAGCGTGGTGGAGCAGTGCTACCGAGCGAGGTGGAGCAGTAGTACCGAGCGAGGTGAAGCAGTGGTACCGAGCGAGGTGGAGCAGTAGTACCAAGCGAGGTGGAGCAGTGGTACCGAGCGAGGTGGAGCAGTGGTACCGAGCGAGGTGGATCAGTGTAACCGAGAAGGTGGATCAGTGGTACCGAGAAGGCGGAGCAGTAGTACCGAGCGAAATGGAGCAGTAGTACCGAGCGAGGTGGAGCAGTGGTACCGAGCGAGGTGGAGCAGTGGTAGCGAGGAGATGGATCAGTGGTACCGAGAAGGCAGAGCAGTGGTACGGAGAAGGCGGAGCAATAGTACCGAGCGAGGCGGAGCAGTGGTACCGAGCGAGGTGGATCAGTGTAACCGAGAAGGTGGATCTGTGGTACCGAGAAGGCGGAGCAGTAATACCAAGCGAAATGGAGCAGTAGTACCGAGCGAGGTGAAGCAGTGGTACCGAGCGAGGTGGAGCAGTGGTACCGAGCGAGGTAGAGCAGTGGTACCGAGCGAGGTGGAACAGTAGAACCGAGCAAGGTAAAGCAGTGGTACCGAGCGAGGTGGAGCAGTGGTACCGAGCGAGGTTTAGCAGTGGTACCGAGCGAGGTTGAGGAGTTTTACCGAGCGAGGTGGATCAGTGGTACCGAGCGAGGTGGATCAGTGGTACCAAGCGAGGTGGAGCAGTGGTAACGAGAAGGCGGAGCAGTGATACCGAGGAGGCGGAGCAGTGGTACCGAGCGAGGTGGAGCAGTAGTACCGAGCGAGGTGGAGCAGTGGTACAGAGGAGGCGGAGCAGAGATAACGAGCGAGATGAGCAGTGATACTGAGCAAGGTGAAGCAGTGGTCCCGAGTGAGGTAGAGCGATGGTACCGAGCGAAATGGAGCAGTAGTACCGAGCGGGGTGGATCAGTGGTACCGAGGCGATGGATCAGTGGTACCGAGAAGGCAGAGCAGTGGTACGGAGAAGGCGGAGCAGTAGTACCGAGCGAAATGGAGCAGTAGTACCGAGCGAGGTGGAGCAGTGGTACCGAGAAGGCGGAGCAGTGATACCGAGGAGGCGGAGCAGTGGTACCAAGCGAGATGGTGCAGTGGTACCGAGCGAGGTGGAGCAGTGATACCGAGCGAGGTGAAGCAGTGGTACCGAGCGAGGTGTAGCAGTGGTACCGAGAAGGCGGAGCAGTAGTACCGAGCGAGGTGGATCAGTGGTACGGAGAAGGCGGAGCAGTAGTACCGATCGAGGTGGATGAGTGGTACCGAGAAGGCGGAGCAGTAGTACCGAGCGAGGTGGATCAGTGGTACCGAGAAGGCGGAGCAATAGTACCGAGCAAGGTGGATCAGTGCTACCGAGAAGGCGTATCAGTGGTACGGAGAAGGCAGAGCAGTAGTACCGAGCGAAATGGAGCAGCAGTACCAAGCGAGGTGGAACAGTGGTACCGAGGAGGCGGAGCAGTGGTACCGAGCGAGGTGGAGCAGTGTTACCGAGCGAGGTGGAGCAGTAGTACCGAGCGAGGTTGAGGAGTTGTACCGAGCGAGGTGGATCAGTGGCACCGAGCGAGTGGAGCAGTGGTACCGTGAAGGCGGAGCAGTGATACCGAGGAGGCGGAGCAGTGGTACCAAGCGAGGTGGAGCAGTGGTACCGAGCAAGGTGGATCAGTATAACCGAGAAGGTGGATCAGTGGTATCGAGAAGGCGGAGCAGTAGTACCGAGCGAGGTGGATCAGTGGTACCGAGAAGGCGGAGCAATAGTACCGATCAAGGTGGATCAGTGCTACCGAGAAGGCGTATCAGTGGTACGGAGAAGGCAGAGCAGTAGTACCGAGCGAAATGGAGCAGCAGTACCAAGCGAGGTGGAACAGTGGTACCGAGGAGGCGGAGCAGTGGTACCGAGCGAGGTGGAGCAGTGGTACCGAGCGAGGTGGAGCAGTAGTACCGAGCGAGGTTGAGGAGTTGTACCGAGCGAGGTGGATCAGTGGCACCGAGCGAGGTGGAGCAGTGGTACCGTGAAGGCGGAGCAGTGATACCGAGGAGGCGGAGCAGTGGTACCAAGCGAGGTGGTGCAGTGGTACCGAGCAAGGTGGATCAGTATAACCGAGAAGGTGGATCAGTGGTACCGAGAAGGCGGAGCAGTAGTACCGAGCGAAATGGAGCAGTAGTACCGAGCGAGGTGGAGCAGTGGTACCGAGGAGGTGGATCAGTAGTACCGAGAAGGCAGAGCAGTGTTACGGAGAAGGCGGAGCAATAGTACCGAGCGAGGTGGAGCAGTAGTACCGAGGAGGTGGATCAGTGGTATTGAGAAGGCAGAACAGTGGTACGGAGAAGGCGGAGCAGTGGTACCGAGCGAAATGGAGCAGTAGTACCGAGCGAGGTGGAGCAGTGGTACCGAGGAGACGGAGCAGTGATATCGAGCGAGATGGAGCAGTGATACTGAGCAAGGTGAAGCAGTGGTCCCGAGTGAGGTGGAGCGATGGTACCGAGCGAAATGGAGCAGTAGTACCGAGCGAGGCGGAGCAGTGGTATCGAGTGAGGCGGAGTAGTGTTATCGAGCGAGATGAAGCAGTGAAGTGATACCGAGCATGGTGGAGGTACGGTAACGTCCGTGTCTTCTGTGGAGGTATTTTACTCGCTACATGTCCTCCAGAGCACGACTAAGCCACCTGTTTGTAGGGAAAAATTTTTTTTCAACGTTTTCTTTTAATATCTTACATGCACATCGGAAGCTTTGCTTCGTGGTTATTGGCAGCGCACCTATCAGAAGAAGGTAACTGTGACACCATAAGTCTGTGATTCGCCGTTAGAGCCCCAATACAAGTGAGAGGTAAATACATCCAAACACTTACCGTGAAGTAGAGTTGCAGATGGGCTCATATATAAGGCATTGATACGAAACGGTGCAGAAATCTTTTCGACACAAAAACATGGGTCTGTTAAGGCCATTATCCATCATTTATAATTTATACTGCTATCACTGTTATTATTTCTTTATTCCTAAACGAGAGTACATATCGAAATACTATTGTACAGGTTTGTTAAAAAATAGTTTTTACTATCTAGTCTCGTTTAGGATTTAAAAATATAATAATTGTAAAATAAGTATAAATGAAGATACGTGTTCGAGATATATCTTTTCTTTAAATCAACTTGCCTGAGACGCGGAAATTACGTGGCTTCAGTTGAGGAGAAGTTAGAGTTCTGACTTATATATTTGGGTAATTTTTTCTATTGAGTCGTTTATTCTGAAAATTATCCTCTAGAACTTTGACCCAACGGGTGAACCTACATGAAACCACAAACAGATTCCCGAGTTAAGTTATCAACTGTATATATGATGACAGAGTGTACGTAGGACTGTGGAGTCTAACCAGATGGCCGTTGGGTCTATACAAGTTGGCCTATGCCTGCCTATTCCGCGTTATTGTCTGATTGCAAACTGTTGTTGTCCGGCGTCTCCAGTCAGCATTCAATGACGCGGCTTGCAGCAGGAACGTTTTGGCCGATTATTGGAGTCCCAGAAATTTAGCGGATTCAGCTGAGGAGAGGTTGGATTTCTAAGTCATGTATATGTTGGAAATTTTTTCGATCGGATCGTCGTTTAGTAAACGTGACCTTGAGGACTGTGAACCAATAGCGGACATGCATAAAACACTAATGGACTCTCGCGCTACATCGTCGAATGTACAACTGGACACTCGCTGGAGCAGCAGCCTATGTTCAAGTAGCTGCAGACATAGTGTATACAAGACTGCGGACTCCAGCCGGCTGGTCGTAGAACCCGCGAAATATCCGGGACTCTACCGATCATTACAGTTTCCACTGTAGAATGACGGCTCGCGCGCAAAGCAGTCAAATTCGCAAAGGATATCTGGGGCACAAATGATGTGGCAGCTCGTTTGATGCGAGCGAACCTCTTCGCTTATTGGCTGCTCATGGCTGTTGATTCCAGCCCCATGTCTGTTCGGCTCCTGCATGTTACGGGAGGTTTATTATTGGTCTGGCTGCCGGCTAGGAGGGCAGTCGCTTTAGACTGATTGGTGGTAGGCAATGAGATATATAGTAAACATAGAGGGGCGGAAGCGCTTTCTGGCTGAAGCCCAATTGAACTTGTTTCGGCCATGTTTTCCATCGTCAAAACAAAGGGGCGTGGCAGGGTGTTGGTTAGGGATAATTACGTTTATGTGCCAATAATACCAGAAAAACTAAGGTTACGATGCATTGTGCATGTCTATGTGGCATGTAAAGCATATAAATATCTCTGTCAATCGTTTAATAATTTAGGAACGAGAATAAATAGTAAATACAGGATGAAAACAATTTACGAAAATGTGCAGGTAGCCAGTAACTGGCTCACAATCCAAATATATAAATTTAAAAAACGTTAAAGTGAACATATGCGGTCATAAAATATACATGTTACGCATTTCAGTTCTGTGTTATTATTGTTACCTCAATTTTGTGTATAGTACACTGTGTAAGACTTTGTAAGTTAAGTTTATGTTTATAGGACTACTGGTAAATGTAAATTATAATACTTATGAACATATGCAAATAAGCCTACATTTATATATACAAATTAAAAATAAATACTATAATATATTCTTATTACTACAAGAACCATGCATATAACATGTCAACTACATCAACAGTAAACAACCATGCCACCCACCCTAACCCTATTTAAGAGCTTCGACCTTATACAAATAAATAGATATTCGCAATTGGTGTCTCCATGTAGCGAGATCAATTCTTGACTGCCTCTCTAGGCTACCATTTCCAAACCCCTCCTGAAGCTTCCAACTCCGAACAGTTACCATATCATTCTGTAAAATATTCCTCTCACCGACCTCACAAGCATAGGCTGTCTAACCAATTCGTTCTCTTCCACACCACTTGAACCTTCTCACTGGTGTTTACTCTCCCCCATACCCTCCCTTAGCTAGGTGGCAATTTAACCCTCCCCAACCTCCCTCTCTATTCCCAAGTATGAACATCGTGACCAGACTTTCATTTCTTCTTGTCTTTTAGTGTACTCCATCCCATTTCCTTCAACATTACAGATGGTCTATATATCCCTTCATCCTCCCCATCGTACTGCTGCCTTCTTCACCTATTATTCACCCATCCCGTTACCCTCTTTGCACCTTTTTCCGTTCCCGCACCTCAAGTTACATATATCTATCCTTCTCTTTGGCAACATATTCCAGTCTATACCATACCATACTGTTGCGTGCCATGTTCCTGGAGGCCAGTGGTCGGCGGCTGTTTCGTAACACCTTGAGGGCTGGCCGATGACTCAAAGCCCGGGTGGCTCATAGTGGGAAAACCGCCGAACCTACGTCATAGATACCTGTCCCAACTGCGTCTTAACCCTTCGAGGGCGGCCGACGTGACAGCCAGCATATCCGAAACATGATG
>PNEQ01039943.1:0-13331 GCA_003012365.1 Medauroidea extradentata | reverse complement strand
ACTGTAGTTCAAGCACCAAATGTAATTGCTGCAAAAGGTACTAAACAAGTAGCACAGGCTGTCTCAGCTGAAAGTGGAACACAGGTTACGGTTTGCATGATTGTTAATGCTGAAGGCAATACAATTCCGCTAGTATTTATTTTTCCGATAGCAAGATTCCACGATGATTTGTCCTGGTAGTCTGGGTTTAGCGAATAGTTCCCAAAGCAGCTGGATGAATAGTGAACTCTTCTTTAAGGTTCTAGAGCATATAAGGACACATAGCTGCTGCTGTAAAACTGACAAAATTTTGATTTTAATGGACAACCACACAAGCCATTGCACTCTTGATGCTGTTCTATATGCCAGGGAAAATGGTATGGTGTTTGTCACATTTCCCCCTCACTGTACCCACAAATTACAGCCCCTGGATGTTGGACTAATGGGACCATTTAAAACCAATCTCAAAGTAGCACAAAATGATTGGTTACTTAGTCATCCAAACAAAACTATTTCCATTAAGGAGCTTCCAGAACTGACTCATCAAGCTTTTAATGCTGCTTTCACAAAGAAAAACACAATCTCTGCTTTTCATAAACCAGGAATGTGGCCATTTTCAAGACTAGCATTCAGTGACGACGATTTTGTGAGTGCATCAGTTAGTGACAGGCCACAACCTCAAGAGATTCCTGCTGTTACTGACAATCGGACTTCCAAATTTTCCATTGCCAGTAGCACTCCAGACAACAGTCCAGAGGAAGTAATGCCTTATACGTCTGTAACACCAGAAGATATATGGCCTTACCCAAAAGCAGCACCTAGATGTGAGCTTAAATGTGCAAGGAAACGAGGAAAGTCACGAGTTCTGACTGAAAACCCTGAAAAAGATCAACTTCTTGAGGAGGAAAGCATAAAAACAAAAAAATTTTTTGGGCCTAAACCTAGAAACATAAAAGCAAATATGAAGAAAAAAGTTGTGTCTTCCAGTTTGTTTTTAGTGATCCCTCAGCTGAAGATAGTAATTCAGATTCTTACATATCAGTTCGTGATGAATCTGATGATGAAACCTTTGACAGTTATCGGGAACATGCTGCTCAAGAGCTCCAAGATAGTGATGAGATACGTGCAAATGATTTTCTACTTATAAATTTTGCAAGGAAGAATTCTACTATTTCTTATGTCGGTCAAGTTTAAGAAGTCGATGACATCATTTATAAAGTCAGGTTCTTGCGAAAAAAGGAAGATGGTTATAGATTATATTTTCCTGATAAAGAGGATGTGAGTTTTGTAGAAAGGTCAGAAATAATATTAAAACTACCTCAGCCTGATATTGTTGGGGGAACTGCAAGAGCTGTAGCTGTTATGACTTTTGGTATTGACTTTAGCTCAGTCAAGGGAAAACCTAAGTGAACATTTTGGAGTTTACTTACGACATTTAAATTATGAACAATTGAACACTTTTTTAAATAGTCTTTTCATGTTTTCAACCAAATTCATAAGTCCTAATTTGCCGGTTTAAGTGCTTTTGTGTGTTACTTTTACTTTAGTCTATATGGACGATAGTTTTAGACTTTAAATCTGATGAACTTAATACATATCATCAGTTTATAATTTTATGTTTACTACTATTAATGTTAATGAAAGTTTTATGTATGGCAAGTTATTTTAAGATAGTATGTTTCGAAAGTGCTTAGGAGCTAAGACTTGTGGAAAGAGAAGACTTCACAGAACATACTTTTTCAGTAGGCCTAAGTGTAAAATAGCCAATATACCAGTTTATTAAAAACCGTTTTCTTTGGCACAATTTACAATTAAAATCAAAGATCACTTCTAAACAGCAATGATTCAATGCACTTAATACAAAGGTGTAGTTTAATTAAAGTAAGATGAATTAAAAATTTTATTTACCAGTTGTTCAAAAGTGCCCCACATCTGTTCATAATGTGCCCCACCCCTGGGGTACATTTGAACAATTTCAGTAGTACAAAATAACCTGAGTTTATAAAGCATTGGTTAGTTATTTTCTGACAGTAAAATTATGTTCCAATCCCTAAGGACGCAGCTACAGCCTGCACATGTTGAAAACCAAATGATTCCATTTTCACTAGTTAAAAAAAATAACTTTTGCCAGATTGTTCAAATGTGCCCCACTCTCCCCTAAATTTTCATCCCATCTTCACATTACTTGCATAAACTTAATAAATTGCCAGTAGTACAGTAACTTACTTAATTTCCCGAAAGGTGGATCAATCTAATATTAAAAAAAAAAACACAAATTAAAGTGTGTCATGTGTTTCCCTCGCATCTTTCTCCAGCCTATGTAACCTAATATGAGGGTGGAGGGTGTGGCCTACGGTGATTACTCTTCTGGCCAATGGTTCAGCTGCAAAAGGTACTGTCAATTGTTCTAGAAAAATGGTATCTACACCCACAAAAGACTTAGGCAACAATTACATATTCTTTTAGAGAGGCTGATCATCAGTTCATAGGCTGTAGAACAGAGGATTGGGGTGTGGAAGGGATTCCCAACCTGCTGAACCCTCCCAAAAAAAGTCAGCATCTAAACCTCCATCCCTTCATGAATTAAGAACTGAGCAAGTATGTAAGTAACAGCAGTACTATGATGTACTAAAGTTGGGTAACTTATTGAACTGGGACTGGAACGCGAACAGTGTGTGGGCATTCAAAGAATAAATTGTTAATGTAGAAAATGGCGCCACTTCAGACACAGGACTGGTCATGCAAAATGAATACATGGTAAACATGAGCTGGCAAAGCAATATGATCAGTACATAATCAGAAAGCAGTGACTGCAGCATGACAGAATATGCGTGCCAGTGCGATAAGAGGTGTCAGGTCACATTTAAGGAAGTGTATGTATTAGCTTGCGTAGAAGCATACATCCCATTCTTGTCGAGTAGCAGAGATGTTAAACTTTTGACGTATTGCATGCAACAGGGACCCATGTAAATATAACAATTAAGTGAAACGATAAAAGGCTGTGGAGTAAATCCTAGATGTCCCAAATAAGATTGTAGGGGTAAGAATAGGAAAGACAGTACTCTATGAATTTGTTAAGGTGGATGACATAAGCAAAGGGGTTAGAATGATAATAGACATGAGGTCAGAAGTCTGTTAAAACCAGTATAATTGTGTTATGGATCTAAATTTGCCCCCGGCACTAGTGGCAGATTATAAGACATCCGTGCAAATATGGGAATAATGTTGGTATGGAGCTCATAAAAAGATTGTCTAAAATGACCAGGACATTCCTGTTTGGTAGCAGAAATGAGAATACATCGTACTCTGTGCTAACTATGTTTGCAAGGTAGGTTGTATTACTGTGGAGCAAAATAATTGAGGAAAAGTTTATGCACAGCAATGAGTTGGTTTGGAATGCGCATAGAAAATTTAGTTATCACCCTATCTAGCCCACCAGTTAGAGATCGTTGGACCCTGATACAATGTTTGTTACATAAGTTCAGTTATTCCAATAGTTGGTTAAGGACGGGATTGTGTGCTTGTGAAGGATCGTAACAGGGGTAGATAGCAAGGCTCCAGTGATTAGACGTAAGTACTGGTCCTGTAGTTTCCAGTTTAACTGTCAATAGACACAACATAGTCCCCATTACAAGTGCACCATACAATAAGATTGATCGAATAATGAACCGGAACCTTATGAGCACCCCATTTGCTATGTGCCACAGACCTTAAATATTGATATGCTTAGAGCAGCTATCTATGATTTATTTTCCATGCGAGTTCCATTGACAATTACTGTCTAAAATAATAGGTACCCAGATATTTAACTATATGGTCACACTTGATTTCCATACAATTGGCAGGAGAGGCACAAGTTCAGTATCCTCTTGCGGTTAAAGTAAACCGATTGATTAGTTAACCAAGGGGCTAAGTAGGAGCACGCCCATCTTACTATTCTTAAAGTTTATAATTGTATGTCATAAGGTAGAAGAGGAAGTAGTCCGCGACAGAGACAATACGTCGTCCATCCTTCTTGCTTCTTAAAGAAACAAAGTGCTCTGGGTGGCAGCTAGTCAAAGGCGGAGGTCAACATAATTTTGAAGGGTAGAAGACTACCGTCTAAATGCTTGTAGTTTCAGATTATCGACATTGTCATAATTGTGATTCCACCAGGAGGCATATACCATACATTTAGATTGTATAACATACAACATGGCAGGTTTGGATGCATGCAAAAGAAAGGTATAAAAAGTATTGTATGATTTTCTGAGTCAGAAGGAGTGTTCTTGGTGGTATAAACTTTCTACTTACAGTAAACCTAGTCCGAAAGTGAATTAACGGCAGTCAAGAGTTTGCACCAGTGTGCACAGCCTGCAGGTTTTGGATTGGGGATTTTTTTCAATAAAGCCCACTTGAAAAAACCCTCCCGGGTTGTAAATAATATATTTAGTCTGTGGAAGGGTGGGATGTATGTTAAAAAACCCACACCTGGTTTTAAATGTAATTTTCACATACCTCAGAAATAAAAAAAGGAATGCAATGTTATGTGTATTCTACGTGCACTTCATCTAGCAATTAAATGGCTAATTGTCGTTGATTAAGAGGTTTATAGCTGGGGCGCAGAAACTGTGTCATATATTAAAATTTAGTTCTATCTGTCAGTTTACAAACAACATTGCTAGAGTAAAAAATATAGTGCTGTAGATGTGCAAAAAAAACTTATATGAGCTCCTAGTAACCCGAGTAAAACAGGAGTTTGAATTTTTTGCCTGTTCTGCAATAAGCAGGACGTTCCCGAAACTAAAGACATTGAAGGCACATCCATCAATACCGTTGGTGACAGCTGGGCAACCCCCACTCAAGCTAGGAGACTGATTCTGCAAGATGGGTAGCACTTGACTGATTTGAAATATAATACTTGGCTCTACATCATCCACACACTCACTATTCAACTCAATCAGAACACATCAAGCTAACCCACTAACTTCAGAACCTCATGCTCCAACAGACAGTTTTCATGGAGTATAGAATAGCAAAAGAAAGGGGTGATATATTCCCTTAAACCTCCCAGTGGAAATGTCTGTCAATGCATCTATATATAAACGTTAAATCAATTGAAGTAGGGGAAGTGAGTCTATTACCGATCCAGGTAATCTCTTGCATATCCATAAGTAGCAACGCAAGTCAGAAGTGGTAATAAAATAAATTTCCCTGCTTTATCAATTTGTCAATTACCTCATTGGCTGTACTTGCTGTTGAAATCACTGCCAATGATAACTGGGCGAGGGAATTGCAAAATAAAATTTAGCCCATTCCAAGTAGGTAAATCCTCCGGATACCTTTGTGTCTGCCTTTCCTGCAATATAGTTGTTTTTCGGGGGAACTGACAGTTCGCCTACTTCGTCAGTTGTACCACCAACTACTCCTACGCTCCTTTTACCCCCACTATACCCATGAGGGTGTCTGCAGACCATCCCTTATTTCTTGTCTTTTGCTCCTATTGGCCAGAACATTTTCGGTTACTATGGCAACTTGGACATGGACACTCTGTTCAAAACATTATTTGAGCATAAAAGGAAAGAAAAATTTAATAAATTGACACAGAAATACGAGAAATTCTGAAACATTGTATTAGGCGCTCATGGTTGCATGAGAGGTAACACAGCAATGTCTTGTTCCTGACGTTCAGACGAACAACTAGCTATAAACCCTTAAACTCGTGACTCAAGGAACTGAGAGGAGTACCAGGCATTCATGAAGCTGGTAGAGGTAGCAGTGCGAGGTCTCTGGTAACGTAGTAGCTTGAATCATATACAATAATTAAAGATGACACGACATGGTAAAAAAAGCTTGAAATAATTTACAGTTTACAAGTTAAATTTTTGTTAAAATGTATAAGGTTTGAAGTAGAGCGAACTATGTTTTACGAATTTGCTTCGGTACATTTAACGTACCTATAAGTGTGACAATTTTCATATACGTAAAAGTATTCCACTTTACTCGCAAAATGAAACACACTATTTCAAGTATGCTCTTGCAGGAATATGCAATCTGTAAACTGTTATACACACATGCACATTAGTGCTTACATCACGAAATAGTAAATTACAGTTATTTTGTAAAATATTTTATAGCTAATGATAATGTTACAGTTTTAATTAAAATTTAAGTACGTATTTACAATAAACCAATTTTCCACAAATACTTTTGATCGAATTTCATTCCACCTTTTTAAAGCAATTATTCATTGGACCTAGTGAATCAATAATTACTAAACTGAGAACTTTGTGTAAAGTTTTTCGAGCAGTTAAAATGTGTAACAAATTCGCATGATGAATTAGAAAAAATAATACGTTTACGGACTTTAGTTGCTGACAACGGATAGGTAGATACATCTCACTAGATATTCTATCTGATTCCAGCAACAAATTATCTTCAATAACACGAAAAACATGTCTGAAAACAACAGAAACATCCAGAAGTGATAAATACCTCGCCGGATATTGCAAAATGACTAACAAATTAGCAAACACTAAAAACATGTAGTCGAAATATACATAAATAAGTGATCGTGGTTTTTACATTTTTGTTGTTGTGTAGTACCCTTAGTATTATTCCTTAATAGCAAAACATTTAAATCAAACTTACTTTGGAATAGGCTATACCACTATTAATAAGAACAATTGTATTAAATTACACACAAAGGTTTGTTATATTCAGCAATAGAGTTATACTCATTTTAAAGTCATAGTTTATTTAGGCAATAATACTACTTTCGCTGTATTTTTCGCAGAGGCAGACTATCTTCTTTCTAAGAGAAAAGCGAAAATTGATAAACATAAATGATATATATTTCCAAAACTTTCCTTGCTTGGTTTCAAAATGACTTCATTTTAAGTTAGCTCAAACTTTAAAAGCCTTGGTTAAGCTCCTCGTTTAAAATATTGTAATTTATCAATAACATAGGCCTATACATTATAAAATAGGAGTAATATATCAAAACCAAATTCTAAATCTCTAAATTGTTCGTAGACTTACTAAGTGGTTAGAATGTAAATGTTACACTAACGGTACATTTTTCTCCGTGTGATTCTATCCACAGTCAAATGTTTCACATAACGTAAAATTCTTAGTGAAAATTCTGTTATTACAAAAAACTAACCTGTAAATTTTTTGTATAAATGTTGACAAAGTTCACCCATTTTAACACAACATTTTTATATGTATTAAGTTACGTTAAACATTGCACAAAATATACTTTTAAGTATCCATGGGAAACATCTACATACGAAATATTCATGAATATATATATATATATATATATATATATATATATATGTGTGTGTGTGTGTGTGTGTGTGTGTGTGTGAGTGATCTGCTGTATGGTTAAACATAGCAAGAAATAAAGTTAGTCTAGATCAGTAACATGAAAAAAAATAACAGAAAATGTGTAAGAAATGCAAAAACATTTTCTCTACGTGCAATTCTTTTATTTGGACCACCTAAATGCAAATCCTGTGTGCGACACAGTGTTTGGTACACTATCTTCAAATTGAAATTCATGATTTATTTCATTTTAATAACAGCTCTGCATCAACTAAGAAAAGAAAAATCTATACTTGAAGCTTTCAGGCATAACTTCTGCTCTGGACAGTCCAAACGTAGCAGACTGGTGACACTGATCGGAAACGCAAAGATAGACTATGTAAAATAAACGGTACAGACTCTCGCTGTTGATGAATTAACACAAAATGTTACTGCAGTAAAATAAATATTTATCAACAACATATTATAGTAGGCTTGGGAACGATACACACACATGCCGAAGATTATACATAATGAAACGGAAAAATTTAAAAGGAAAAAATTATAAACAGCGCTCTTTCAACATATATGCTAAAACCACGGTCGTAGAAGAACAGGTCTGGACACTCGCCTATCTAACAATGTATTTTGCTTGACCCCCTTGTTGTTTGGCTGTAGTTCGTCAAGTTACCGAGAATGTTATAGTTTTTGGCGCTGTAATCCGGGCGGTCAGACTCAAACTCCGTCCACTTTTTTCCATTGTTAAATTTATAAAGTAAATAAAGATTGCTGGAGCAATTTCTTAAATTTGTGAGCGAAGAATGTATTTCATAAATTGATAACAAATACATTTTGATAAATTGTTGATCGTAGCGGAAATGAAGTGGGCAGAGTTTAGTCCGACCGCCCTAACATCAGCGCCAATAAAACACAACATTCTCGGTAACTTGGTGAACTACAGCCAAACAACAAGGGGGTCAAGTTTCCAGGCGAGTGTCCAGACCTGTTCTTCTACGACCGTGGCTAAAACGTTTGCTGCAATTAAGCAAGGACTATATAAAAAATTCAGTTTAAATGTATTCAGTGTCGACGGAGGACGCTGTAGGAAATACGTATGTATTTCCAGTCACTTGTATGACTTCGTACTTGCCCCCCTCTAAAGCGAATCTAAATTTGACTAAAATGTGAATATATGTATATTTAATGCTTTGGTCCAAGTAAGCCAATGTGTAGTGGCCTACACAAGTCCATTAATAAATTTTTTTGTGAATTGTGAAGAAAACCTCCTGGTAAAATGTACAATCCTAGTGAAAATTCTCAGTATCATTTCCTTTCCTTAACTGCCTGGAATGGAACTGTAATATTTAAGTCAAAATATATTTCAATTAAGTGTGACACGTTTACAGTAACGCGTATAGTATCATAGCAACGTAGGGAAAAAATTAATACTTTTGTGGAGTTTGATAGTTTTGTTTATTTCCGTCATTTTTAATCACGCGTAATTACTTTGTAACAAATACATAAATTACGGCAGAATTAGTATTTTCTAAGTTTAGAAATAAATATTTTAAATTCTACATGTATTGGTTATTTATATTGCTTATTTTGTGTTAAACGAAATAAGCGACAGAGGGAACATTAAAAATGTCTTTGTTGTTATCGTTTGCTGTCCTCACAAAAATATCCGCTTTTCTACCTCTACTCTTTGTTATTAATGCCGGGAACACAGTATTAGCTTGGATTCCTCCCGTTTCACACAGCCAAGAGTCACACACAGCATGTACTTTGTCATGTTTACTCTGCATTCTTTAAGCGAAAAATTACAATACGGTATAATTTTATGAACGCATCATACTAATATGTGAAATTTGCCCATGTTTCAATTTCAGTTACATGCTCGAAAAAAATTCAAAGTGATAACTTTAAATTTAGTAGTACGTTTTATGTCTGTGAACTAAACAATGGTTTTATTGTGTTATTATTTCACCACCCACAAGCATTAAGTTTAACATTAAATTAGTTTAAAGTTATGTGTTTATAAATTTGCTGTTTGACAGTGTTTACATTTATCAACTATAATGGTTGACGATCCAGATTTGAGCAGAAGTTAAAAAATTCATTTGAATATTTTTTATGTCGAAATGTGCCTTCTCTTTCAAAACAAATAAACTACGATCTAAACGATATAACATCCCAATAGTTAAAAATACCAACAGTTTTAAAAGCTCTTATAAGAAATTTGTAAAAGAGTGTCTTGCAGTCAGGCGAGCAACATCTTGTTCTCTGGCCTACCTCCTTGTGTATCATGACCTCCTGGTACAAAGTCTGAAGAACAGTGCCCTGTTTTCAACAATGAGCTCGCCCTACCCTCATCCCATGAATGTCACACTTCCTCCCCTTCGCTTCATGGTCACCGCGCCAACACATCGTACTATTATCCATTCTGCAAACATCAGACTATTTTTTTTCGTTCAGAAGCAGACACACTACAAAATTGTCACCACTCCAATCCACGGATCAACGAGTTACTGAAACATAGAAACTGCAAGCAATGATCGGTACATTTAATAATAATACACCAGAACAGTAACAGTTCCGAACCTAGTCAAAAACGTGACTCGCCAAGTGCCACTGATGCAATTATTAAGATATTTTTCGCTTATAAGTTGTGACAAGGAGTGGTAAAAATGTCGTTCTCAGAAGTTTTTGCACGTAAAGAGAATGGCTTTATGAAATTTTGCGCAGCTACGATAGAGCAACAAAAATAGTTTAAGGTTTTGAATAGGAGATTATAACTTGTCTCACATACTCAAGCAAAATTTGTGACTCGTGGTCATCACAGCACAGAAGTTATGAAAAATGGGTACCGATATTCATGTAGCTGCTGAATGTGATGCATTAAAATACATTTATTTCAAACACACACAGACTAAACAATGTATCCGAAAGAAATCACTCAAATTGGAAGTATTAAATACGGGTGCACAATCATTAGAGAGGGGGTTGAAATAATTAGAGTAGTACCTAGCCATTCGTAAAATCCGCAATAATTAATCAGATATTCGTTAGCAGTGTGACGATAACTTAAAGTGGGTGTACGACATTTAAATAATGAGGGAATGTCATCGAGCTCAAACCTCGTAGACGGTATTAAACAGCTTCATAAGCCCTTGACGTTTGATAGGTACGTATTGTGGGTCTGCACGAATCCTGAGGATATATTATGTACAGTTACAATTTCTTTGCGGGGAAACCTCAATGACCCTGTCTACAAAGACTGAAAATACTAAGTATCGTCATTTTGAATGCCTAAAATCACTCAATCGTATAATGTCAGCACCGATTACAGGTGGGCACCATAAGTAACATAAAGTACAGAGTCCTTTTCAATCTTCATCATAATGACTGAGCAATTGACAATGTTTCGGATGTCTATCTAACCTCGCACAGCAGCATTTTAAGTGGTGCCGTAACAGGAAAGTGTGGAATTCTTACACGTAAAGTCGTAACTTGTTCAGAATGAATCTTGATTACATTTTGCAATTGGCCACAGTCGTGCGCAAGTATAACGACGCCAAGGCTAGAGTATAACTGCCAGGAATTGTCAATTATTTTTCTTTTAAGAAAGGGGAGGGTGCGAATACTAAAAAAAAAATACTACGGGTGTGAACGTCTACATTTTCTATACTACACAAATAAACCAATGTCATTCTGAAATGTACATGTTGGGAAAACATTGAAAAATGTTGTTTACGCCCTTCCCCCCCCCCAGGGTTTACTGAAAGGGGAATGGCTGGCTGACCACTTACGCCCCCTAACCTACTGTTGGCACGGCTCTGATAACTTCTGTCGATGTTGCGGAGACATTCGCCGGCCCAACTCCTGTCACCAATTTGTAATGAGCTGATAAGTATGGCTTCAGGTCACCTTCTGTGTCCTCGCACCGTCATAAGAGAAACATTGCACTGAGCCTCCCAGATTTTCTTGGTGAATTACTGATCGTTTATTATACGGACTATTTCAAATTTAAAACAATTTAGCGATATTGTTTAATCATTCTCATAACTAATTTTATTTAATTTTCCATTTAATGGATTCTTCGGCGCTTCCAACCTTTGTACGTATTTTATTGACTGTGTTGGTTGAATGTTACATGGGTGTGTATTTATATACTTGCTACTGCAAAACAATGAAAACTTATCCCTTTAATCAACAAGTTCAACACTTAAGCATTTTATAAACTAAAAATTGCATTTTCAGCATACACACAGCCTACCACAAATTAAAATTAAACGTGTTTGAAGTATTTGCTTACAAAAAGAGTCAATTAATAAGATTTAAAGACAAGAAGGTAAAAAGTTAGCTTCGAACAAATTTTCATGCTAATAGTATGCATGTGTGTGCGTATATATATAGTCCAGGTTTAAAGCCACTGTAATCCTATTTACGCTATTTTAATACAAATAGCAGCAGATACAAATAAACTGTCACATAGGTGTGCTAAAAGCAGTTGTATTACGAAGCCTTATTTTTTTTTCCGAAACAAAACATTTTCATTACTGTTGACTCAATTATAAATTATTCATGTCTATAACTTGCCAAATTTATTTATTTAGTTCTGAAAAATTTATGATGTATAGTAAAGTTTCCGACGAATCTACGTAATGGTCTAATCAAATCTTCTCCCTCTTTAACTAAACAAAATCACAAAAAAAAACGTGTAGCATGGGCTTAAAATAAAACGTGTCATCCAACAGGATAATAGGAACCACCAATGAAGACGGGTGGAAAATACTCAAAAACAGGATAGAAAATGAGAAACTGAAGATAAAATAACTGTGTAGCGCCTAGGTGACTGTTTCTTCTGGCACAAATACACACACAGACACACCTATATATGTAAACACACACAAGATTGACTTAATACAGCTGGACTTAGTATAGTATTGTTAGTGAGTGACAATAATTCATAATTGTATACTTATATACATCGCTGTATTTTGTAGTACTTACTACCTCTTGTTGTTTTAATCTATGGTTGTTGTTGTGTACTTATTAATAAAAAATGCCTCTAGATGTTATATTTGAACAGTTCATTCTTAGTTATATTTAAATAAAATATTTATTTAAAGTTTATTCCTGATATGGTAGCAGGTACGTGGTTGAACATTTATTAGATGATACTATTGAATGAACTATAGAATATATATTTGTTGTCAAGATTATTTTGGTGTGTTGTATTTTCAACTAGACGATAATTTTTTAGAAGTTAAAGATGGAAAATGAAAAACAACACATAATTAAACTAATTGGTGAAGAAAATTGGTTGACATGGAGAATTGTTATAAGAACACTACTGGAATGTGGTGAAGTTTTGGAAGTTGTAGATGGAACACTTCCAAAACCTAAACCTGAGACGGATGACAAAGGTAATATTACCAATAAGAATTTAGTAGATAAGTGGACTAAATTAAACTCAGAGGCGAAAAAGGTTTTAATACTTTCATTGGATACAAAACCATTACTTCGAGTTGGTGGTTGTAATACAGCACGTGAGATATGGTTAAAATTACACCAAATCTATGATACCCAGCCAGCTGAAAATATTGACCTTTTAAGACATGAATTTCATAATATTCAATGGGATTGGTCAGGAAATATGCAGGATCATTTAGCAAAATTTGACGATATTCAAACACGTATGGTGTTGCTAGGTAAACCTATTGATGAAGGTGATATGTGTGCGAGGTTATTACAAACTTTACCAAAAACATTCGATCATGTGTATATAACATGGCATGATTTATCTCAGGCAGATAAAACATGGTCAAAATTACAAACAAGATGCCTCAATTATGAATTGCTTGAAAAAGGGCGGGAAGAAGAAGATTGCTCGGCAAGTGCTATGATCTCACAACTTAAAGCAAAGAATAATTTTAAATCAAAAGAGGAGTTTAAAAATAAAAACATAAATCCCAAAGAGTCAAAAGGAAAGAAAATTCGATGCTACTCTTGTGGTGGGAAAGATCACATTGCTAAAAACTGCAAAATTGGCCTAATTTGTT
>PNEQ01039942.1:0-13331 GCA_003012365.1 Medauroidea extradentata | reverse complement strand
CCACTCCGACAGCGGTACGAGTTGCCACACAGGGCACGATAAAAGGGCGTGTCACACTATCTACGAGGTCTGTCTGCCCCATATCGTCGCCAGGACCACTTCACTACCAAGATGCACCACTCCGACAGCGGTACGAGTTGCCACACAGGGCACGATAAAAGGGCGTGTCACGCTACCTACGAGGTCTGTCTGCCCCATATCGTCGCCACTTTTATTAAAGAATCCCTCGTTACACAATTGTTTGATTATTTCGTAGTAAAACGACCAGTTGTAACTATCCGTAAACGTAACAATCTGCATGTTGTTCACTAAATACTGCAAGACAGCATGTTTTCTATCTAGGACTGTCCAAGAATATTCTAGATTACGTGTGGAAATGTGTAACTTTTCAGAAACTCCAATGGTATCCTCCTCAAGAATGCCTTGGCGAAGAATTCCCTCTAGTTGATGTATGTATGCCTCTTCTGATTTATTTCAATTCAAGTGAAAATATTGCTTGATCGTCACCTGTAGTTTCTCAGGATATTTAATAACAC
The DNA here is from genome assembly GCA_003012365.1 of Medauroidea extradentata. Classification (NCBI taxonomy): domain Eukaryota; kingdom Metazoa; phylum Arthropoda; class Insecta; order Phasmatodea; family Phasmatidae; genus Medauroidea; species Medauroidea extradentata. The sequence continues at coordinate 12,795 of PNEQ01039942.1, read as the reverse complement.
TGTCCATCTACCTCTATAAGACAGGGTGCGTATGAAATGTGTCTTTGACGATATATTTTATGTGTTCTAATTGATTGTTACAAAAATGTTGATGAACTACCGGTATATTTCGCTACGTAAGTCTCGGAACCCTTAACTGTCGAAAATCATGTATTTTTTTAATGTTAAACACCACACAGTCCGCACATCTGTGTCTACTACACAAACAAAATCCGTAAATAATAAAAATTTGCAAAATCGACGCCAACACTTCATTTGTGAATTTAAAACAAAAAATGTCAAAAAAAAAAAATTTATTAATTGTTCTTTGCGTATCAATAATCTGTCGTGCATGGTAAGCAAAAATGCCTTGTTTTCACCATATATTTTCAATTACGATATTTTTGCTATCTACAGAATCGGAAATATTTTTTTAAATCGTTTTAATTCCTTTAAAAATGTGTTATATGTGGTAAAAACGCACGATGGCGTTTGTTCAACTTGTAAAGCACATTGCAATTTTTAGAATAGAAACAAACATTTTAGTTATTTTATTTTTAAAAAAATATAATGGGGTTTCGATCCATCTCTATTCACGTGGTGGGTTTGCATCCAAGCCCAAGATTCGTCGTTTAGCAATGGTTTAGGTTTTTATTGTCCACCTAAGTTATACAGCATAGGTCATACGCAATACTGCGTACATGTGAGTTTTGTTGTGTGCACTGCATTCTCGATGGTAGACATTCAAATTTAACAATGTTTTTCTAACTCATGATACTATAATTAATAGTTTTCTGGGACTCTATCGCTGCAGCTACATTTATGATTTCAAAGAGGGTAACGGGTCCTAGACAGTTGCAACAAGAGCATATTTTTTACTAGACAGGTAACATTGCTCAACTAGCCATCTTCAAATATATGACAAACCTGACGATTATAAAGTTGTATGCATTAAAGGATAGCAACCCCAGCTATTTTCCCAAGAGTGGAAGGTTACAAGCAGCGTTTGACGTTCATTCGAAGATCCCAACTGCATTAAAAAATGCTGTAATATTTTTTCATGTCAATTGGTTTCCCGCCATATTTCGGGAAAATACGTTTTTAAAAACTCATATTAAGATGCTCATTACTTCCTTAATATAATGCTTAAGTGAAAAGTGCACAAGACATATTTTCGTTTTATGTATTTGCGAGGAACACGCATGTGGAGTTTGTCCCCATACTCAAGAAACATCATGTGTGGATGCATATTCCCCTACCTAAATAAACATCCTATTGATAATGCCTTAAATGGTTCTCGGGTAATAATAAGAATTTAAAAAGTAGGACTCAGTGTTGTATCTTACCAATAGCCAACACAATATTAATTCACTACTGGAAAGTAATACTGAAGATGTTAAGTGGGAATGATGGATGAGGAAGCAATCAGTCGATGGGATACTTCTAAAGTTATATTAGCAAAACATCACAATGCATATAAATGAATCACATATTGCAGTAAAATTAAATTTATATAAATTTTCACCAGTCTTAAAAATGGAACTTTCTTGGAGGATATTTATAGTAAAAATTATAATAGTATAATTTGAACTTCCATGTATAGCTAAAAGAGGATCGAATTATCGACAATAAATTAATATATTTAATGCCTGAATGGAAATGTGGAAAGTAAGATGAGATTAATTAGGGGGGGGGGGGAATTAAACCATTTGAAAAAGTAAGGGGAATGTGGCAGCCGAATTACGTTATGAATGACACCTCGCCGCACATGTCTTGTCCTGTGTCAACAGAAACATGTGATTACTACTTACAGCCGTTAGTTATTCGTTTTGCCATAAAAACGGTTTGTTCCAAATTTCAAATCAAGTTTATTTGTTGTATCCCTTTGCAATAGAGATGATTTTCTCAACCTCCAAGTTTCGATAAATCACTACTGGATTGCACCAGAGTTGATTTAAGTTAAATGTAGCGCTTTTCAGTAGTAGTTCAGGTTACATTTCATTCTTATTTGTGTTTCTGTGACTAACTGAAGCGTTACGTAATACATTTTTGGAAGGCATTTGCTGTAGTAAGGACGGATGACAATAGACACTGCCGAAATTGTTGGTGCTGCAAGGAAGCTTAGCACGAAACAAATATTTTAAGCATCCGCACTCCTCTAAATCACTAAAGAATGCGTTTTTTGTAGACTTGTAATCGCCATGCCCATGCTGTTATCAAATTATTCACTATACTTATTAACTTACTCCGCATTATTTACCTATTATTACCAAGTCGCACGCACGTTTTCATGTATTTAATTTCAAAACGTGTGGCATATTGATTATACTAAAACCAAGTAATTATCATTTTAAGAAAATGAACTTTTTGATAACTATATCTAACGTGTTGGAAATTGTTAAACAAAAATAGATGTTGAACAACAAGTACACATGAACAGAATAGCGGTATACTCTACATAAACGTTATCTAAAATTTAATGCTCGAAGTAATACTTATGCAATTAACTACGTTTTGCGGGAAGGAGACGGTGTATTGGTCCAGAGAAAATTATATAACAAAAATCATACTTAATTAATTATGCAATATAATATATATTTCTGAACAATGCAAATAAAAACTACAGGTGTCTGAGCAAGGCTGTAGAAAGAAATGTAATATTTATGGGAAAATAATAAGGCACGTAAGCAGAAATGTTATAATAAAATACTGACGAGTTTGGAGACACAATACAGATAGTGTTACATCAAAAATAATTCATTTATTTGAGCAACCATTACAGTATACGACATTTAAATTATTTTCCTTGCTCTGATCATGAAAATAAGGTAATTTGCACAGCAACGTTTATACAAATAATATTTACGTGTAAATACAAAAAAGAAAAAGTACAGAGTGTAAGGATTAGAACCTACAATATTTTACTTGTCCACCACCCACATTCCACAAAAATTACTACTTTACAAAATTTTTACATACCTGTAGTTTAAAAAATGAGACAAGTTTTCTAAACCATCGTGTGTGTAAGTGCGAACATGTGCATGCCAAATAACTGCCACTACAAGAACGACTTGCTGAACGGACATATTTCGTCGCTTCCAACTAAATAGTTTGTTTATTTTAATATCCGCCATGGTTAAATTTACCAAAGTTTTATAGTAAGTCATAAATATGGTTGACTCAAGTTTGATAGTAACAGAAAATTGATTAAATAGTATATGCAAACTAGAGTCGTATTTTTAACAGGAACAAATATATTGGGTAATTCCCAAATTCAGATATTGTTAAGTATATAATCTAACGAAACATTTAGTATAACCAACCAAATTAATGTTTATTTTAAATAAATTATATCAGCTAAATTGTACTGTTGGAACAAATAAATTCCAATAGTAACTTCAACGTTACGATTGTTGGTTTAACAATAATTTGTTTGTTACAACAAAATGAATATCAACGTTAATGAATCCATTTTTCTCGGTTGGGGGAGGGGGGAGTGACGACCCTCCCGGTATAAAGATATGTAAGGTGTCTCCTATTAAGCCTTCAGTATCAGGCACAGGTGGGCGGTTCTGCCTATATCAGCGGCAGTGATGCCGAACACGTGTACACACTCTGCTTTCTTATGTACGTCATAAAAGATTCGGGGCCGCGGTGGCCGGATGGTAAGACCATTCGCCTCTCACCAAGTCGATCCGGGCTCAATTTCTGGCGCGGTGGGGTCGTCCCCGGATTTTCGCAAGTGGAAATCGTGCCGGACGATGTCGTTGGTCGGTGGGTTTTCTCGGGGATCTCCCGTTTCCCCCACTCTTTCATTCCAGCGCTGCTCCATAGTTACCTCATCTCAACCCTTACCAGCGCTGAAGACCTCGGTGTTAAGCACTGACCAAAACCTCTCCTCGCTCATACAAGATACACTCTTGTCATTATTTGCAGGACTTGAAGTACTCTCTGCAACTCTTAGGCTATTTTAATGCTATTTTATGTATGCTAAATTTTTTTTTCAAAACGTTGTCTAAATGGAACATTTTACTCTAAAATGTCGTATGTATGATTAAGATATCTTTAGATATTTTAGTATTAAAATGAAAATATTTTTTAACTGGAATTTTAAATGTTAGAAATTATCTTTACAGTTATTATTTAAAGTAAGTTTCCGTATGCAGATATTTTAATTTCTAATATGGTCTTTCCCTTACGACAAAATATTAAGATATGGTTATTTAAGCGAATTGTAATATTTTAATTTTGATATTTTTTGTACTCCCTTGTGCAATATTTTGGGTGGTTACCATTGTGTAAAAGTTTTGATTCAAACAAAAATTTTTTACAATCACGAACAGCCTTAATAAAATTTCTCCTTTCGCCATTATTTTAAAATATTGTATTTATCTCTTTTCTATCGAAGGAAAAATTTCTTACTTAGATTAATGTTGCGGTATGTCAATCAATACAGGTTCCTTACCATGTTTATATCAACTCCAAAAATAACAAGTCCACTATGCTATCCAACAATATGCTGTGCAATCAATCAAATCTTCTTTAGTTTTAGTGTTTTCATTAAGTAGCAAACATACATCGGTTTTAGGCAGAAATGTTTAATCTTGTAATAATAGGCTAAATTCAGAATTTTTCCTCTACTTTAATAATATCTTGATTTATGTTCCGTTTCGTGTCTAACTTTGATACAAATCCAATAATTTGAATTCATTATCTGGTTTCTTTAGCCATTAACACCACTCACACCTAATCCAATTCACTGAGATGTAAATGTTTAACAAATTTAAACATAGTGTTTAATAGTTTAATTTCTATCGACAAGGCCATTTAGTTCGTAGGGAAAAAATTCATTGTTAGAATATTGTTTGTTTTCTGTTATCTTCTTATTTTTACCGTTACTATGTTATGCCCCAATGGACTCAAAATAGGTATGCATAATATTTTTATATTTAATATATATATTTACACAAAAAGGAATTATTTAAACTTGTAGATATGTTTGAATTCGCTTTCGAATGCTGAAGAGATTTTAACTTTGCGTATGCTTCTATAGCAGATATTTTTCAAGGTGCTAAAATAATAATAATTCATGTGGAATATGTTCCCATAGCGAAACAGAGAGAAGAGATATGACGATATTTAGTTACGTGTGGTGCGAGTAGCTAATTTCATATTAAACTGATTCAAGCGACGTCATACTTGTTGCCAGGTATAGAGGTTACATTCAACTACAGAGCAAAAAAATTAGTAAAAACTAATTATGTGTATATTTTGATAAATTTTGACATACTTGAATGGTTCAGTGTAATTATTGAGGCATAACAAATAAATAGCATAAATTTATGTTTCAGTGGGAACTATTTTTGTTACAAACTGTAACTGATATAGAACTAATGGTATGCATAAATTGATGATTTCTGATAGTTTAGGGACGAAAAGGTTCAATAAGTCAATTGTCAACGATAAGTTGAATGAAAGAAGCGCCTTTCCAAACCAGCCGTGAAAATTTTTGTTATAAAAAGGTTAATTTAATTTCTAACAAAACTATTTATATTGTAGAAAAACGATAACTATCGTTGAACTAACAGTGTATATAATTTAAAATTTTTGTAAACATTTGAGGGGAGGGGGCAGTGTGATGTTGGGCATCCCAAATTTTAATTGGTTAGTTAAAGACACGATAAACGATATGGAACAAACTTTTTTATTGCGGAACAAATAATGACTAATGAAGAACAAATGCTGTGAATATTTCTAAAACCTTCTAAATATTACGGAGGGTTGTATGACGTTCCCCCTGTTAATTTAAATTGCTCATTAGTGGCAGTATAAATTCGGAATAAAATTTATTATTCCCGAACAATTACGAAGAACAAATGCTGTAAAATATTTTGATACTTTCGAAGCATTTAAAAGGATTGCAGTGTGAAGTTGCTTCCCTCTCCATATTAATTACCTAATTTGCGGCAGTAAAATTTGAAATCAACAGATTTTATTGCGGAACTGACGTGATAACTAACGAAAAACTAACACTATAAACATTTAAGAATTTTTCTGAGATTTTTTTTTGGGGGGAAGGGGGGTTGCATACTAAGTTTTCGCCCTCAAATTTAATTACCTATTTTGTGGCAGTAAAATTTCGGATCTAACGATTTTATTGTGGAACAAACGATAACTATTGAAGAACTACCGCTATTAATCTTTTTGAATATTATCTGACCATTTGGGAATGGGACAATGTGAAGTTGGCCCATCCGATTAAAAATTTAATTAGCTAATTAGTGGTAGTAAAATTTCAGAACAAACAATAGCTAACACATAACTAACGCTGTGAATATAATGACATTTTTCCGATTATTTTGGGGTGGTTACTGTGAAGTTACCCCCCCCCCCCCCGTCCATTCAACCAACTAAATTTAATTAGTTATTTAATGTCCGTAAAAATATTTCTGAGCATTTGGGAGGAGGGTAGAGTAGTTTAAATCCACCCCTCTTCCCAATTATAGTAGCAACTTATTGGAACTGAAAAAATCGGAGCTAGCTATTTTTATAGCATAACAGCGATAGATAACGAAGAACTGACGTTGTAAATATTTTGAAATATTTCTAAGCTTTTGGTAGGCAGTTTACATTTGCCTACCAAATTTAAATATGTAATTAGTAAAAGTTAAAAATTACAAAAATGAATTTTTATTTTGGAACAAAGAATAACGAACAGTGTAAATATTTTAAAATTTTTGTGAGCGTTTGGGAGGGGGTGTAAAAGTATGACTTTGCTCCCTCCCCAATTATATCAGCTAATTAGTAACAACGAACATTTTAACAATTTTTATTGCAGAACAAACGATAATTAACTGACAACTAACGCTGTGCATTATTATTTTTTTTTTTTTTAATATTTAGGAGTTTTATTGTGATGTTGGCTCTCCAAATTTAATTAGCTAATTAGTGGCAGTAAAGAATTTGAACTAATAATTTTTATTATGGAACAAATAATTTAAAACGGGATGAATATTTTGTAATTTTTCTAAGTCTTTGGGGGGACCGCGGTGGCCGAATGCCAAGGCGATCGGAGTTTAATTCCCGGCGGGGTCGGTACCCGAACTTTCGCATGTGGGAATCGTGCCGGGCGATGCCGAAGTCGGTGGGTTTTCTCGGGGATCTCCTGTTTCTCCCACCCTTTCATTCCGGCGCTGCTCCATACTCACACCATGTCACCCCTCCCCAACGCTAAAGACCTCGATGTTAAGCGCTGACCAAAATCTCTCACTCACTCACTCACTCACTCACTCACTCACTCACTCACTCACTTTCTAAGTCTTTAGGAGGAAGTGGCACATTGTAAATTTTCCCTGACAATTATATTAGCTCAACAGTGGCAATTCAAATTTAGAACAAACTATTTTTATTGCAGAGAAAACGATTACTAACAAATATCTAACTCTGTGAACATTTTTAAAAGTATTTAGTGGGGGTTGGTGTGAATTTTCCCTCCCTCAAATTTAGTCAGTTAGTTATTGGCAGTGAAAATTCGGAACTTATACAAACGATAACCAACGAAGAACAGATGCTGTGATAATTTTGGATATTTTCTGAGCGTTTGGATAGAACTAACGTCTTTTACTGTGAAACGAACCATAACTAATGAAGAACTAATGCTGTTAAATAATAACATTTTTTCTGAGCATTTGAAAGGAGGAAGGAATCTTCAAAGACGTCCGACCTACCACGTCGGGAATCGAGTTAAAATCGTTTTGGTGAGAGGCGAGAGGTTGACCCTCTCAGCCACCACGGACCTTTAGACTGAATTCTGAATTACATACATTCTATACGCGCTGCTTGAAGGACTCTTGGAGTCACTGTTAATATTGGATCTGATATAACTAAAAAAAAAAAAAAAAAGCAAATGTATTACCGAACTATCCACACTGTTGCGTGCGCTAGCGTAATTAAATAAAACCCAAAGATTCTACTCTTGTGTTGAAAAAGTAAACACGCGTGGATCATTGGTACAGAAACATGATAATACGTAAACCAGATTCCAAGACCATAAGTGCATGACACATGAGTGAACATTATGACTTCGAGACTTTTCAATTCGACCTGTAATTTGACATATCTTGAACATATGATTACCTTACCAAGTATTAATTTGTTCTTGACTTTGTCCATGTGATAACCTTAAAAATTTACGATTTAAAAATATTGATAAAAGATCCGTCGCGAGTTTAATCACCGGTTGGTTTGAGAGTGTTAAAAATAAAACATTAAGATGATGACATTCGTGGTGGTTTTTCTCGGGGGACGTCAGGTTCCCCGGACCCTTCTTGTAGCGTTGCTCCACACTCACCTCAGGTCATCCCTTACCAGAGTTAAATACCAAGATTTTAAGCGCTGAACAAAATCTCTTCATTTACTTACATTAATACAAAATCAAAAATATTAAAACTAGGCATATGTTCGTTTCGAATCGGATTTGAGGTAGTACTTAGTATGACCTTGATAAAGCAACGTGGAAGTTACATCATATATAAAATGATTAACTAAATTTTTTAATTTTTAAAATATTTGTATTTAGTGATGTTAACATGATTCTTGAATTTATGTAAAACGCGTTAGTCTTGTTAATAAAGCATTGAATACTGAGTTTGTATTAATAATTTCCTACAGTACAATTTTAAACATACCCTTAAATCAATTAATATGTAGCCATGTACGAATTTGTTTCGTAATTCACAAACTTGAATGCATTAATCTTAAGAAAAGTACAAATCTTGATTATAAAACTCTCATTCCTAGTAAATGCAATACGACTTTGTGCGTAGGCTAATGTACCCTATACAACTGGTTTTTCTGACGTCGTAACCGAATTTCTATTGAAAAATTGAATTGAATCTCATTGCAGACTTTGAAAAAGATTTTTTAATACTTTCATTAACTGCTGATCAAAATAAATAATTAAATAAAATATTATGGTGGCTCACCGTCAGATCAAATGACATTCGATGACACGTGAATCTGTCGAGACAAGAGTGCAGTACAGACTTTCGAATATGAACGGGTTGAGGGCGCACGAACTAGTTGGCTTCTAGCGTGGACCGTGTTCTATGCCGACCACGGTAATAAACACTGGTGTGAGAAAACCCGCGACACGTAGCCGTTGTCTTGAAAATACTTCTCCTGTGACGCGGGACATAGAGTCGAAACTGCGTTTTGTGATCAATAATAAGCCTAAAGTGTTTATCGGGGCACTCAAGAACTTCTGTGCTCACATGAATACATCAACAACAACCGTAGTAACCTTAACCGTAGCACAGTCATAGAATTGTATATTACGTTACATTAAAACTACGAAAGTTTTTGAGTCGACAGAAAGCAGATTATTGTAAATTAAAGAAAAGTTACGAAGTCGAATAACAGTTATTAGCAGTACCTCATATATTGACATCATACATAAAAAAACTACTCGAAGAAGTCTAAATATATGTATATTTCGTCTTGTACACTAAAACCCAAGGCCTACGACAGATGAAATGTTATAAGAGCCGATGATAACGGATCTTGTTGGCGGCCGCTAAACTGTCACTGGCCGACAGGATGGATTATTAAGATACCGACACTCTACGCCCTGTAGTCGTCAAGGCCACTATATGCCTAATGTGTATATATCGCACACACAGACCCGGAGACTATCTTAACTGGAACAACATTTTTGTTCAGAATATTGATTCAAAATATTGAGGTTGCCTAGAAACTCACAGTATTTATAAAAAAATATTGAAAATGCCTACTGTAAATTGTCTTCACATAAAGCTTTTAATCCTATGTTTGAGTGAGTTAAATAACTTAAAATAGATAATTTTAAAACAAGTGTATAATTCTAGGGTTGCGGTACGATAAACTATTGCATTAAAAAATATGTTACATAAGTTTACGATACTTAGGTATATCTTCACGTATTGTTCAGCTGCATGAATTTCATTTAAAAAACAATTTGAATTCAATGACGCGGCTTCACATTACCGTTGAAATGTGCTCTTATTCATTCGTTAGCAAAATTGTAGCCAGTAGTTGAGTTTTATGACGTGCTCTTATAATAATTTACGGATATAGTTATATAATTATTTGTACGAGGACATATATTATTTGTTGCTCTCCAGTAGGCTGTGTGTGTGACAATAATCCTTCTACTTAGAGACTCTGTAATGATAACAGTAAAATAGCGTTTTAATTATTTTTAAACAATTTATCCAAACGACATACTTAAGGGTGCTCGGTACGGTATGCTAAACAGTGAGAAACATGTGTACTGTTATTGATCATTATTCAGAGAAAAAATTAAGTTAAAGTTTATCGTTTTCGGAAGTATGTGTCGTAAAGTCGTATAATTGTCTAAGACATTTAATATATATAAAAAACTTTTAACTTTTTAAAGAAAAAAATCTGGAAAATAAGCCTATTTTTAATGATTTAGTTTATTACAGTGGAGTAATGGAGTACGAATAACACATAAAGCCATGTCTTAGACTTGTACCTTACCATGCTCTATAGTATGTTGCAATCGGAACATTTCTGGAATAATTATAATCCTGTAAAAACATTAATTAAAATTAAATAATCTCCATTTTTTACCCGACGAAAACAGGACATCTACTTGTGGAGATATGTTGCTTCTATCCCCAGTACCTCGAGTGAACGCGGAGCAGTTATGAGAGGATAAGGAAGTGGCAACTCATGTTACCAAAACTGACAGGGATTATCTGCAGGGCCCGATCTATCAGCTAGAGACCGATTCTCACGAAAATGCCTTCAGTCGGGCGGTAAAGACGAGTGAGGTGTAATTTTATTCAGTTTTATTTATTTATTTATTTAATTCGATTTATTTTTACATGTAGCGAAGCTACGACAATATTGCCTTGTCTACCACTTAAACACAGTCTCTAAAAATTACAAAACAAATTGCGAAACACAAATGAGAAAATAAAGGAAAAGAAAACATTACAGAAGTTGTTCACAATACAATCACGCACACATTCACTCAAAATTAATGAAAGTGAGATCATCCACTGTTCACTCTGCACTATCAAAATCAGCGTTCATACTTTTAAAAAGGGCTCTTTTAAATGTAGGTTGAGACAACATTTATTTTAGATGTTCTTCCAGTACATTCCAGGCGCGTGCTGCAGAAACTGTAAAAGATTTAGAATAAGCACTAGTACGATGCTTATGTATGAGCAGAGACAGAGTGGCTTTCAAGCGGATAGGTACACATTTTATGACGGGAAAGTAATTCAGATTTAGTTGTTAAATAGGAAGGAGATTTAGAATATAAAACCTTTCTTAGGAGAAGGAGGCAATGTAATTTACGCCTGTTTCCAGTCGTTGCCAGAACAAATGTTTATGAAATTGTGAGATATGATTACGTATTTTAAGGTTAAAAACATAACGTACTCATGTATTTTGAATCGTCTGCAATATAGTGGCTTGTTCGTCAGTGAGGTTGCTGTAAACCAAGTCACAGTAGTCAAACAACGTAAAAATTAGTGCATGGACAGGGTGTTTTTTAATGTGCAAGGGGAGTTGAATTTTTAGGCGGTTTAGCGAGTGAAGGGTGGCCAGTGCCTTCCTTCGTATGCTAGCTACGTGGAGAAACCAATTTAAAGTGTTGTTCAAAATGAGCCCTATGTTTTTCACTGAGGATGTCAACTCGATTTTCGCATTGCAAACACTAATTTTTGGAAAATCGGCAGTAATAATTTACTATATATTTTTACTTTTTCTTTAAAAACGATATGGAAGGTACCGATTTTGATTTCCGGGTTAGCATATTCGTAACCTACACAAAATACTGGATAAAATGACACCTCACTCGTCTTTACGCATGATAGAAGGCATTCTTTCACTCAGCTGATAGAATAAAAAACAAGCTTGTTGCCTTTTCTCAATTGGTTCGTTACAAGATTATGTTTAGAACGAACTATGTTTTGAAGACACTTCTATTGAAAATTGCGTATAAGTTATATAATAAAAATCAAAACTGCTCCGTATTTATTCTTCAATACACCAGTAAGAAAGCATTTTAGAATAGAATAATAGATAGCATAAGAGCCACTTATTCAGGCAGATCCCAATTCCAGAAACCGAAAATACACTGCCGTCCTTGTATGAAGTTGTTACTTTCGCAATTAAAAATATCAAATTTGACATAACAGTCTGGAGTACATTAAGGTAAGCACTTTCGGACACAACCCAATCATCCAGGGTACAACCTCAGTATCAGCGAATTTGTATGTAGGTGCAATAGCGTAGTTTTCTTTCGTTTGTTTTATTTTTATAATGTTTAGTTTCAATTATGAGGACGTACAATCCTGCAATAAAAAAACTATTCATATTTTCAAACATTATATGTGTTTTAAAGAATTACATGTATTTTAAAAATGATAAGTGTATAAAAGTAGCAGAAAAGACAAGTATTAAGGTGCGGTTAACAGTATATTCATTTTTCACATCTCACAGGTCTCTTTTCTTTAGCCCTCTAGGCTTCTTGTTGGGCTGTTGTTTTGTAGAGGGTGGAAATAGCTTTTCTATATTCCTACTGGTTGGTAAGTTACGCCTACTGAGAGGCCCATGAATCTCAAGGAAATTTGGGGGTAAAAAGCAGTTTTCTAAGCAGGTCTGTACCAGAAAACAATAGCCAATTACATAATTTAAATTTTGCAATTGAATTTAATGACCTATTTAACATAGGATACACAAGTTCCGGCCTAGTGCGCAGGTCACTGACAACGAGGGAAATTGTTTGATAAAAGCAAAAAT
>PNEQ01039941.1:0-13290 GCA_003012365.1 Medauroidea extradentata | reverse complement strand
GGGTGAAGGTTTCGCGGAAACGTATTTGGTGCCCCAAACCTGAGATTAGTGAGATGATATATCGTCGGTTTACTGCCAAAAGTGAGAATGTCAAAATGAGATAAAATTATAAAAATGCTAGGAATATGTATATGTTGTTCACGAACAATTGCCCAAGTTTAAAGTCTATTCGTCGTTTCGTACTGTTGTGTCACAGTATGGTAACATACCACATTTTTGTTAATATCTACAATTTATTACTGTTTTTAAACGAAATAGCATTTATGACTTAATCACTTTTGGCAGTATACCGACGATATGTCAGCTGATATTGTAGAGGAAACTAAGTGGAAAGCGAACTGCAATTTTACCCCTTTTAAAGACTACATGTAAATTGCACTAATTCGATCTGCCTTGTAGTTTTTGTGTGTCAGAATTGAACGTTTGCACGCAGCTTTTAACGGAATTCGAGCCCAGAACCTCCCGGAGTTTAGACCTGAGTGACAAACAACTGCGTCACGTAACGTCGAATAATTCATGAAAATAAAATTTATAGAAAAAAAAATATATATATATATCTCTGTGTCCTGGGCTCATAGAGGTTGTACAACACTACGTCTCGATAGGTTACTGTAGTGAAACTCCTGTATAAGATGTTTCTCGCTGCTCGTTCCTGCTTTTCGGATCGTCTGCCTTGATTATTGACCAACTAAGTTTTAAGTTTTATTCTTAATAATTACGTTTCTTACAAATAAAAAAAAATACATTTTTTTAAATATTTACGTAAGCATCACTCTGACGCGAACACCCCCTCAATATCGCTACTGATTAGATAGATATCGTGGGTTGATGGAAAACAAATTTTGTGTTTTTTCACCCTTTTGGGTGTCGAATTTCGAAATATTTTTAATTTACATCTTAGACATTTGTATAAGTATCCAACTGAAGTGTAAATCACATCGCTAGCCCGTTCAGTCGAATCAAAATCGATCATTCACTAAAAAAACACATATCACCCCTGCACAGTATTGAGAAATCGAATTTCGAAAAATCTGAAAACTGTTTTGCGTTAATTTCTGTGTAATCATCATCCTGAAGCCAAAATTAATTGTATATCTCTACGGGTTCGATAGATATCGAGGATTTATCTAAAACAAGCTCAAGGTCTTTTCACCACTTAAGAGAGTAAATTTCGAAAAACCCTTGAATCACGTTTTAGAATACTTTATTGGTATCTCGTGGACGTAAAAAACACAACATTAGCCCGCTGGGTTCAATATATATAGACGATTAATTGAAAACGCTTTTCACCACTTTTTACCCCTTTTCACGTCTTTAGGTGGCGAATTTCGAAAATTCCTGAAATTACTTTTTAGGTGTTTGAGTAAGCATCAATCCTAAACAAAAATCACGTCTCTATATAAAAAACTATGGGATCGATATATATCGAATGTGAGTCGAAAACTCATATTACCCCTTTTTTAACCAGTTTAGGGCCGAATTCGGAAAATATATTTTAAATGGTACTTTGGATACTTACAAAAGCACCAATTTAAAGCAAAGAGTACTTCGATATCTCGATTGATTCGATAGATATGGAAGGATAATCGAAAACACATTTCACGTATTTTCACCCCTTTAAATAAAGAATTTCGAAACGATTTTGAGTCCTGCCATAGACATTTGTTAAAGTAACTAATTAAAGTTAAAATCACGACGATAGCCAATTGTGTTTCAAAGATAAAGACGATTCATTAAAAACACATTTTGCCCCTTTTTACTGTCTGGGGGTCGAATTTCAAAAAAACCTAAAATTTCTATTTGGGTATTTACGTAAGCTATACTTTGAAGTGAATATCAACTCTCTATCCCAAAGGGTTCGATAGATATCAATAGTTGATTGGAAACACATTTAACGTCTTTTCAGCCCCTTAAAAGTTGAACTTCGAAAATTCCTTAAATTGGCTAATGTGCATTTTTACGAGTGCCCTATTAAAGTAAAAATCACGATGATAGGCCGTCGGGTTCGAGCACTATCAACGTTTCTTCGGAAACACATTTCACCCCTTTTCACCCCCTCGCCTACGACCTGAAGGGAACCCCCACAAAAAATTTCACGGTTCTCGGTCCAGTGGTTTGGGCTGCAGTTTGATATGTCAGTCAGTAGTAAAATAACTACATATTATTTACAATACTAAAGTATCCAAAGAAACAATCCTCAGCTTTGCCTAAATTAGCTCCATACCTTATATAATCTTCAGTAGCCATTATGATATTTCTTTACACATAACAAATATTACAAAATGTTCCATAGACACGCCTAAGAGGGGGGTCACTAGGACACGGTCCCCTCCTAAAAAAACCAACCAATGTCATTAAAATTACAATTAATTAAATTTTAAATATTTAGTTATATTGTTACCAGCAGAATATTCTGTGTTTAGCTATCAAAACTGCTAAAATAGCACTATTTTGCACCTTGAAATCCGGACCCCCGCTTGAAGATGTGGTTGGTCATCCTTTATAATATTTACAGGATAGCCATCCTTCCCGTCTAAAATTCACAAATTCTGACTACGTTGCTGATTACATGTAAGGGTAGCTTGAATATAACTGTATTCACATAATTGTGCCCTGCACAAATGTTCATTCCAGTTGCGCCAATGAAATGTTCAAACACAAATGCTGAAAATTATTTTTTTTTACAAAATTGAAAGCACATGACTTAAATCAGGCAGTAAGTTTATTAGTATATTTTATCAGTTTTTTTGCTGGTTAGTAAATAATGGTTTTGTAAGGAAATATAGTCTAAGGTATAATAAATAACAAGAGCAAGGCTATAGACACAACAAAGCAAAAGCAGCAATTTGTCTTGCACCGATAGTGTTAAGTGTTGCAACTAGAACTAGTTCCTCAAGTTAATTGTAAAAATCCACTCTTGGAGTTAGATAGAAGTTTTTCGTTTCCAAACTGTTACACAAGACATTTGTTTCTAGATGAGCTCACTAACATGACGGTGTAACATTCTTCTGATGTGACGTCACATGACCACGTATGAATCCCCTCGACTGCAAGTTAGCAAAGCTAGTGATAATTATTTCTAAATATAGTTGGTGGAGATGAACGTTGGTGCAGTTGGGACAGATCTCTGGTCGTTTTGGACCCAGCCGCAGCTCCCGGCCACATTGTTGGAATAGTTTAACTCTTGTTCAGCTTGGACAGATCTCTGTTCGTGTTGGGCCCAGCCGCAGCTTCCGGCCACATTGTTGGAAGAGTTTAATTCTTGTTCAGCTTGGACAGATCTCTGGTCGTGTTGGGCCCAGCCGCAGCTTCCGGCCACATTGTTGGAGGAGATTAACACTTGTTCAGCTTGGACAGATCTCTGTTCGTGTTGGGCCCAGCCGCAGCTTCCGGCCACATTGTTGGAAGAGTTTAATTCTTGTTCAGCTTGGACAGATCTCTGGTCGTGTTGGGCCCAGCCGCAGCTTCCGGCCACATTGTTGGAGGAGATTAACACTTGTTCAGCTTGGACCGGTCTCTGATCGAACAAGTTTAAACTGTAACTCCCCAACACAGAGGGAAAGTAGAACAACATATCTGAAACACAGTCATAAAGACAACTAGTTAGTTTTCCAGCTCCAGGAAACACTCTTACTTTTTAAACACTTTGGCTGATTATTTCAAAGAATTTATTAAAAACTCTAAATGTTTACCACCTTTAGACTCTTAGGGCGTATGTAATGAATTCGTGTAAAAAATATCGTGTAACTGTATAATAGGAGGAGAAAGATTTATGCCGGCAAGAAATGATAGAAATTAGTTTCAAAACACAGCCTTTCATCAAAAGCAATGTATTGTATGCTAGCCTGGTGTAAAACAAAACCTTTTCTCTGTTATGTAAATAGGCGAGTAACTCGATGTGGTAGTATCATTTTATGCATGTAATAGTTCCACGCCGTAAATTTCAGTAGAAACTAGTAACTATGAATAAATAAGTCTTAAATTTTCAGTTTAAGCGACAGGATACTTTGCAGAGTGGATTACAACCAAACAAAAAAGTAAAAATGTTCACTGCGATACTTTCGGATCTTGATGTGTTTCGCGGTTGATTCAGTGAGACAAGACCCTGAGTTTACTTGCGGCAAAAAGGAGTTATTACTGCACAACGGATTTAACAATTTACTATACATTAAGCGGGCTCAACATTGCAAACTTTTATCGCTAACAGTCGCGGCATGTCGATAGCTATGTTTACGTGGAAATTCGGCCAACTCCGATATAAGAGACATAAGTTATTTTGTTCTCGACACACGAGTTCTATACGACATGAAAGTCTTCTCATAATGTTAATATCCCTCTCTCCCTCTGCAAAATTATTATTCTTAATAGACTTGCAATACTCTGCAATGTGTCACGTTTCTGTAGCTAAGTGTAGGTGAAATGGATTATCAGAATAATAGGAACTAGGATCATTAAACACACGAAAATTAATCATAAATCCACATATATGTACGATTTAAAATTTACTATCTCTTCGCCAAACAGGAGACGACTGCAGAGATTGATTGGCTACAGAGAGACGAGTGGAAGAAAAGATGACATCTAGACAGTAACAGTAAAATTTTAGTTTTAAAACCGTTAATATAAATTCCCGAATATCTATGGTTCAGTTAGGGCATTATGCCAAGTTTAAGTTGCGAAACAAATCCAATACTTACAAATAAAAATAAAAGGAGAATTTTTGTTTGACGATTTTCTAACAAAAATCTTAGTAGGAGTTAAAGTGCGTTGTGCTATGACGATTGGTTATGCCCCTGCAAACCTCAATGTGGCATAAAATGCCACTGGAATTTGGTGTTTTCAATGCTGCTTGTGTATAATACCAACTTAATGGTTGAGATGAAGATGGTAAACGTTCTACTTCTGCCAACGTTCGGGAAAATGGGAAAACTGTGTTGTTACTAAACTATAAACTGAATAGGCAAATTGACAATAAGACATAGATTTGTTAGAACTTGAGCAAATTTAACATTAACTGAAAACACAGTACATTTAATGAGCACAAAGTTATTTGCATTCGAAGATGAAGGAATATTTTCCTTTATAATCTCAACGAGTTGAGAGAACTTAAAGTTTTGTAAAACTATAATTTACAGGCATGCTTTCATAATACAAGTGCATTTAATTACAATAATGGTATGTTATTTGCCGTCATACCTACACGATACAAATCAAACGTTTACAGCATTACTATTGCACATTCACAATAATTTAGATTACGTGGACTAATTAAACTCTATTTCGGTGACTCTTGTGGCGAATAACCAATCATTCCACAATGCTGAGATTAAGAAGGGAATGGTTACTTTTTACAACTGATTTCAAAACACAAAGTCCTATAGCTGTGTAAGGAATCATAGAAATTTTTCTTTCTTGATCTCAATCGATGTAGCTATATGCAAAGTAAAACTTGGCTATTTCTTGAGATTTTTAAATATTTGTTGCAATGGGAGTTTATAGTCAGAATGTATTGATTTGTAGACACGCACCATTGCGCATGTTTTACTGTAATCAACGACCACTTACTTACATGAAATTTAGCTAATGAACGACTGTTCATAGGACAAGTGTAGCAATTTCATGATGGCATATATCATAGTACGATTTCATAACTGTAGAGTCAACCTACTGCGATAAGATAAAATTATAATCTTTTTATTCTTGCTTTCTAATTGAGTTTTCATCATCTTTGGTTTAGAGTGCATCCAAGAACACTTGAGGACTATTGCCTTGAAGAATGTGGTTCTGACGCATGCGGCATGTTTTTCGACATCTCACAGGCAATTTGTTGGCAAGAAAGTATGTAATCTCAGTGAATTTAACCAGAAAGAACAAGATTATAGCCTACGAGAGTAGTTTCATATCCTCTCCAGAAGCTGATACGCTCTTCACAATCGTAGAGAAGGGAAAACCAACACACTAGCAACAACTATATACTGCAAGGTACTTACCAAAATAAAGTATTATCCACACTGCTAAACGAAGGCCAGCCGAATCTGACGCCTTCAAGCTGATGAAGCACATCACCACCGAAACCATTGTAAGGCAGAACATACCTGTAGCGAAAGTTTTCCAAGGTGGTAGGGCTCCCCTCTTCTTCTGTGAAAGACAATGAAAACTAGTTACTTGTAGGCAATGTCAACTTTAAAACCAACAGGATTAAGCTGCTGAGAAATTTCGTTCTGTGTCAGGACTGGAAGTAATTATCAGACAATGCAGTAGACAATTGTAAGAACTTGGTTGACATTGTTCCTTATCATAAGTTATTAAAAGACGATTTAAACTAAATTAAAATTATTCAATTAAAAAAATGTAGGCTACAGAACATTTCCGGCTGCAAAGACAAATCGAGATGAAATAACTTTTCAGAAATTAAGTATCTAAGTTTATTTCGTGACGTCTGTACAAATAGGAGCGTTGCCTATTAGAAGTGGCATCACACTCTTGTCTTCGTCACTACTGATAGGCCACTCATGAATTTGTACAGACTTCACAAAGTACAGCTAACCTTATGCAACACACACTCACGCCCGCCACTTTCTTGAATACCTGAGGTATTAGACCATACATGTTCTAATTATGTTAAAAAAAATCACATAACCCATAACATATCTTCCGCAGTACACTTACCGTGAATCCTGCCTTGGCTATAAGGATAGACACAATGCATTGAATCAACTGCACTGTCCCGTTTGTCGCGTAGGCAATACGGAGAATATCGCCTGTTAGACAAAAAAAATTACACCATATTAATATTTTACACTAACTGGCCAGACTAATTAAGTGTTAAAATATTTATTACATTGCATGCATTGAAACTCATGTAACCCGTGTGGAATACACTGAGCTGTATTAATTCTTAAGTATTGTACGCTACTACATGGCACAGATTTTTCTTTATGTTTGGCGCTTATAATATCTTTTTCAGAAACATGTTACCGGATTGTAATAGGGGATTATGGACGGGAATGGAAAAAAATATGGGTAATGACACATAAAAATTAAGAGTTTTAGGTTCCCCTAAAGTCTAAATCCAAAGAACACTAAATGTGGGCCATTATTAAAAGCTGTCGTGTAAGAGATATAAAATGTAGCAAACGAATTTACTATAGCAAAATTTTGAGAAAACAAAGCGAAAGTTTTGTTAGGCGTGCTCACATCTAACATGGTAAATTTAAGAGTTTTAAACTTTTCTTACATGCATTGACTCTCACGTGTAGTTATGTTTGGTGATACTAAATTAAATTGTCTTGCAATAAGCAAAAAAAATGATGTAACGCTCTAAGATCCTACCTGTTCCGTGTAAAATACACACAAAAGTTTATGTTGTAGCGATACAATAGCCTGGTGGGTAGGCAACATTTCCTGCACCTAGAATTTAACATAGCCTAGCTTGTTTGTTATTTTTTTTTTTTTTTGTTATCGGTGCGAAAAATTGGGTGCAATGTGGCTACATATTTCTCAAGTACCTACGTATACTATCACTTATTAAAGAATTCAATTTTTCTTACAAAATTCTCACATTGGGTCTGGTATTGTAATAGGATTTTAACGTAAAGTGTCAGACACAAATTGTGATATAAAGGTAAATATGTGAGTGATAGTAAATCCTAGTTGTAGAAAAAGTGCTATGAAGTAAATAAAAAATATCCTCAACACAAAAGCGAAAGGTACAGCACATTGTTTCAGATAGTAATACTTAGTGGAATATCAAAATATTATTAGAGCTCTACATTTTATAAAATAATTTTTTCTTTATAGTTTAGGTGTATATAAAAAGAAACATGTTTGAGAACCCCGTTCTGTTCCTACTATGAACAAAGACCAAAACAAACCTTGATCAGCAGGAAAACAACACTTAATAACTGTGGAAATGTCAGACATTTACAATTAATGAGAAATAAGGGTAACTGAGACATGTAACAATTTCGCAGAAGTAATTTTTCATTAATGTAGCTAAAATTTTTTTAAATAGTTGTAAAATCGGTTGAAGGAAAAACATATTTAACAGTGTTCTAAACAGTTTTCGATTTCAGATTTAAAGATTTATATAGTTCAATGAACAGTAATGCGTTCATGGAAAACCATGTGTACCTGCCGATACCACGAGACTTCCTCTAAGTGCCTGGGCCAGGTCCTCAGCAGGTCGGTAACGGAAGCTTGTGTAAACACATGGAACCTTCGTGTTGAGTTAGAGTCACCGCTAAAGGCCCATCCAAACAATCAAATTTTTCTTCAATTTTCTATCAAATTTATTGAATTTAATCTCTCGTATGCCGTGTGACGCCATATTAACGTCATAACCGCGGCCATTTTGTCTTTCAATTTATTGAATGTCGTGAATTTCCTTAAAGATTTTCGTTTCGAACATGTTTGAAATTATCTTGAATCAAAATATTTTAAAATGGAGTAGAGGTTTTCCTGACAATATTATTTCAAATAACATGCTAGTTGAGTTGTAAATATTAATTTAATCATATTAAAAATAAAACCAAGCATTATTTCTTTTAAATAATAAACATAACAATAATAAGACATTTTGTAATAGCTAAACCAAATATTTTTGTGTCGTGGAAAGTTAGTAGTAAAACGTAAAATAGGTACATTATACATTTTGTGCATAATGTGTTCACAAATCATGTGATAACTTTTTAAGTGGTCCCTTCAATCTTTATTGAATAAAATTTTATGAACCTACATGCTATTCAATAAATTGGATTTAAGAAATTTAATTCAATAAATATTTGAACGTGTTAAATTGCCTTAAGATAGAAGAATGATCCCGATGCGACGGCGCAGTTACTAATATACAGTAGCTGGGTGGGCAGTGATCGTTTGGAGCTTAATCTGGTAGTAGATAGGCGCCAGAAAAACGTTTATGATTGCAGATAGCTGTGATAAGACGACACGGTGACTGTGGTAAGAGTGTCGCGGGATCAACTCAGTGTTGAAATAGTGGCGGTAGTGCAACGACAAGTTCGGTTACTGAAGCGATTGTATGTGCTGGACATAGGAACATAATTAGAGTTAGGGCCGTATCTATAAACGGCTATCGAATGACAACCAACTGCTATCCCCATAGAGAAAGCATTGGTGAGCAGTTGGTTGTCATTCGAAAGCCGTTTATATATACGCCGTTTAGACTTGTAGGAAAGATCATTGCGGGAGTGAAGGATTAGCCTAATATAATTTACAAGACATTTTGAAGCGTATAGGAACTGATAATTTGAGGCCTGTACTTTATTTACGAAACAAAATCTGTAAATGTTTTTTAAGAACAATATATTTTACGAACATTAAGAGTTAATACTAATTATTGGTATTTATGGATTTTTTGATTGTTGAACTTGTATGTTTTTGTTGTTAATTATTTTCATATTAACTGTAATAAATTCGGAAAATCGATTTACAAGTCCTTGTTTCCGATCGAAACTAGTAGCTGCAACATAAAACATAACTTGTTATTGTAAGTCGCTAGCAAATAGTTCAGGTGCGGTTAATGAGAAGCCACGCGTCTCATTTTCACTTAACGCTTGAAATACCTGTATGTTATTGAACACAGGTTATTGTGTCAACTGTATGTGTGACTTCCTTTCTGTCGTTTACGTTTCATGGAAATTCAAGGGTGAGGTCATTTTAAACATACAGCCTGTATGTTGTATTCCTTGTCTAATTTTTCTGTATGTCGTTGTCTAACACAGCATATTGAGTGACCCAGAAAACTGAAGTTGAGTCGGAGATTTATTTTTTGTTTTCTGCGTCGCGTTTTGGGGGCAAAAAACGCAATACCTGTAATTCCGACTGTGTGACTCACATTGACTAATAGAGCATTGGAGAGAGGTTTATTTCCAAACCTATGTTTACTGAATCTTTTCTTCTTCTGGCCATTTGTAAGTCTCATCTATGAATCATCAAATCAGAAAAACCTGGTATTTGTTAACAACTTAAAACACACACACACACATATATATATATATATAATATATATATATATAATATATATATATATTAACAATTTATGTGGTTCAAGGAAAACTATTATTGCTGAAGGTAATTTGATAGTTATATTTAAAAGGTAGGTGTTCCTGAATGAAACACACCTCAACTGCAGTAAAGTGGACTAAATCGTAGCAAAATAACAGCTGAATACGGTATGGCTCCCTTTTAGAATACCAAAATGCTTTTCAAAAATAACAGAAAATATTGAATATTTTTGCGAAGTCTCGCACTTGACCCTACTTATAATAGGCCTATAACTAAATACTGTAAAAACCCTTAAATTTTACATATTTTCACTCACAATATCCTTTCTCGTTTCCTTCATCTCCAGTGTTATTTTCGTTCTTGAAGTTCGCCATCACAACGAAGCAAAGGACTGCGCCCGATATTCCCATAATCTGAAAGAATAAATACTTAACTAAAACTTAACATTGATTTGTATTAAATGAAACTGTTCAAAATAGTTTGTGTTATATTATAATAATATTTAATTTTCATTTTATTAAGAGACGTACAAAGTAAATTTTTTAAATATATGCGTGTATTTTAATGAGAAATCTGATCTTATTTCGGTATATTCATTCAAAAACATACATACATATATACACAAAACATTTTAAAAATAATTTTGACTTATATCTGCGTTATTTTGTTATCAAAGTAATAAATTACATTATACGATTTTCTTAACAACAAAAAATGAAAAATAGGAAATATTGCATAGACCCTACAATTTTAAATGCCGTAGTAAAACAGAATTCCATACGAGTGATAACACATACTCAGGCAATAATTAAAAACTTCCAGTAACACGTTTCAAGGCTATAGCTCAAACAATTTTGAATAAAAAAGTATGTTAACAAGAAAAAAACAGCGCGTTAAAAAACAAGTTACTTTGTAGGCACACCTGCCTCACAGGAATTTTCGCTGTTTTCGATCTCACTTTATTTATCTTCCTTCTCGACTCTTCTTATGTTTTCTTCTAGAACTTATTTATTAGTCTTTGCATAGTTTACTTGACATCGTCCGAAAATTTTAGTTTCTGTAAAAATGCATGCAATGTGAAACTTTTATCTGGGATATCCAAAGTTTTCTGGTCACTTGCCCAAGTGTTACATTAATTTGGTCCTAGCACAACACATATGCTGTCACACGTTGATCAATGCCTACACATAATTTGCACATCCCTTGATGCTCAAATGCAGAAGTCGTTACATTTCCTCGTATTTTAGACCACCCTGCTCGTAAATTTTACAGCCTGCACTCGAAGAAAAACTAAATACAGCAATCAAATACTTTTCTCTTAAAAAGTTACATTTTAATTTGGGAACAATATTAATGTTGGAAAAACCAAGAGTGTCTTTAAGGGCGTTCATGTGCGATAAAGTCATAATTTTATATTTTCATTGTGTAGTGTAGACGATACTTGTGAATGCATTTTTCTTTTGGCGAAACAATTTTAGCTCGCATAGTTTTCTCATGATGGTGTGTCAAAGTCAAAATTTACACGTTCTTCTGCCATGCAAATAGTGAGAACCAATTACGCACGTTAAATAGCTCTCAGTGAAATAACATACTATAGGCTACGTAATAAAACATTTGAACAAATCCTACGAACTGTTAAAAAAAATTGTTAAATTTGCAACTTTTTCTTGTATTTTGCGATTATTTATAATTCGGAATATTACATTGTAGGATTTTTTTGTTTTATAGCATTGTTCATGGGATGTAAGTTTACAGAGAACTATTTTGTTTAATTTGGAAAGTTGGTTTTCCCTATTTGCATGACAGCAAATTTTGACTTTGACACCCCCTTAAGAGAAAACTATGTGAGCTAAAATTGTTTCGTTAGAGTGAAATGTACTCACAAGTATCATCTACGGAACTAATAATATTTCATAACATTATTATTTTACCGCACTTGAACACCCTTCAGGCAAACTTATGCAGTCAATAAACACCAGCAATTTAAGTTTTTTTTTTACGAGAAACGATTCTCATATTATTTTCACGCAAATTCTTCAATATAGCTGGTATTGTGTCATGTTGCACATAAACACACTCATACACACACACACATATATATATATATATATATATATATATATATATACATATATATATATATTATTTGCGGTTGTGGTTAGGCCTGCAAAGAGATTAAGATCTGAGTTATTATGTTGTGCCGTTTGTTGGCACATGCTCATTTGTTTGTTTATTTTGTTTTGTCTAGTTCGTCTATTCGTAGTGGTAACTAAATATATATTTTTATTTTGGTAAAGTTACTTCACTCTAGCACTGTTTATTTCTTTAATCTTCGGTGAAATTGTAGTAACGGTAAACTTCTTAATATTTTATAAAGAAAATTTCAAGCAATTATTTATGTGCAGTTAATGCAGTGTGGTATAATTATGGAACAGTTCTTGTGTAATACTTCTGACCAACTCTAATCATGATCTGATTGCATTTGTTTTCAAATGAATCAAACAAACTTATTTATTGGTAAAATTTGAATTATAATATAATGTTTTGATTATTAAAACACGGGTGTGTTCTAAAATATTATGTTAGGGAGTATTTTTCGATACTGTCGAAATACTATTTTGGTAACATCAAGTAGCTACGACTCAATGCCGGCCTATAACCTCTAGGCATTCCTTTGTCTCGACCTTTTTGTTTCTTACACATCATGGCGTGAACATCAGCCTAATACTTAGTGTTCTTTATCATTTTGTAATGTAATCCGACAAGTTTTCCACATAGGGTGAGTTTATTCTTTCAATTTTTTACCTTTTGCGCCCTAGTTTTACATTGTTTTTATGATGTTCATTTTTAAAATAATTTGTTTGCTTGTTTAATGTAGCGGTCCCCGCCACGCCGTTTCAACTCTTCGCTATGTAGAAGGAAAGGAAGCCTATCCAGTATTTGAGGGATTTGGCTTGTCTACATCTTCCGATGTAGAAGTAACATTATTTCTACTCGTCCTTTTGCTGTACCGTCATCGGTAGCCATGGGCGAGATGTAGACGTAACATTATTTCTACTCGTCCTTTTGCTGTACCGTCATCGGTAGCCATGGGCGAGATGTAGACGTAACATTATTTCTACTCGTCCTTTTGCTGTACCGTCATCGGTAGCCATGTGCGAGATGTAGAAGTAACATTATTTCTACTCGTCCTTTTGCTGTACCGTCATCGGTAGCCATGTGCGAGATGGAGAAGTAACATTATTTCTACTCGTCCTTTTGCTGTAC
>PNEQ01039940.1:0-10858 GCA_003012365.1 Medauroidea extradentata | reverse complement strand
CATCCGTAAAGAAATGGAAGGCTTTCCTACCCTATGTGTGGATCGACATCTGTGTGTGGTCTATAGGATGTGCTTTTGCTGGAAGAGGCTCATAGAATGGATATATCACCCAGGTGGAGACTATAATCTGCAAATTGGCTGGGAGAGCCTTTTGTGTATGGAATAGCTTCTGGGTGGCGACTATAGGATCGGGCCTTAGGTGCGCTACATATAAATATGTTTGAGTTATACCTGTGATTGACCATATTATATGTTTGTAATTAATATTGTGTCTTGTTTGTGCGTTGCGTGTTTCATGTGTTATGGGTAAATGTTTGTGGAAATACAATATTTCTCGTAGGTGTTTCTTAATTTGACACTTTCTGCGGAGTGTTAAAAATTTTATGGACAAGTTTGTAAGGGACGAAGAAAAGAAAATAAATTTCTGTCTGCAAACGACATGGGTTGCAAGAAATATGTGGTTGTCTAAAGAAGGAAGATATAATTGGAGTTGTGCCTATTCGGAAATGAATCGAACTGGTGGCAGTTGTGGCTAGTAAGAAGATAACACGAAACATATTTTATGAACAGACCCTCTTACTATACAGCAACTTACTATACAGCAAAATACGAAATTACAATAGAATGAATTCGAGGTTCACAGGACTTGTTGCGAAAGCTCTAACGTCTGATGCTGAGTGTATCGAATCTAATGTGTAAATGTGAATGCTACATTGCTTCGCTGTGTGTAGAAGTGTCTATACTTGATGCTGTACCAAAGTTGATGTATAAGAAAAAAATCGCATTTCCGTTTTTTGCTCTAGGGAATGGCTATCCCATACATAATGTACGTACTTTGCTATAACACGGAGAATGGGAACTTTAAGTTATAACTTTTATCTCTTCAGGTATAAGACAATCATGAACCAATCAGTATGTGAGCTTTTTTCTCAGTTATTTTTATATGTGAGACTCTTGTTGTACATGCCCTCGACTGATCATTGTCAGATACATTTGAATGTGCTTCTGCTTCTCCAGAGTGGCTACAAGTGGCAAGGCTTTTATCTGGAGTGCAACAGATTTACAGAAAACATTACATTCTGTTTTATCAGGTGAATATTTTGCCGTTTCAGTTATTTCCTTTGATGCGGAGATTTATCGTACTTAGATCAGGGTTTTTTCCCTAATTTTACTAGTATTGAACGGTTTCGTTGGGTACAGATTGGTCCAAGAATAGCTACCTTCTGCTTTGTTGCAGTCTGCATTGTATAATCGTCGATGTGGTCGCCTGTACTTTCTTCACATGTATGGAAACGTATTTAGACAGTGTACTTGTTACAACAACATTTTAAGATAAGGTTTATTATTTTTGTGTACGTCAACACAAATTTAAAGGGACGTAATGTAAAAGGATGAAGCTCAAAATGTTATGATATATTTCACAATTTGACGTGTAGTGCTAATAGTTTATTATAGGTAGTTCTATATGAGGACTATTATGTAACATCTACGTTTTCTCGCAATTAGTGTAACAGTTTTCTATGTATCAGGCAGGGTAAATGTCTTTAAAATTGTATTATTCTTGTATTCTGTATATTGAAATGTGTTTTGAGTACTTAGTTTTTATTCTATTTTGAAGTTTCATGATTAATTTTCTTAACCACTTAATTCATTAATAATATTTTAACAAGGCCAACAAAGCAGTGGGTTGCAGGTAGCTGATTTTAAAATATGAGGACACTTGACATATTAATGTGGGTATAATGAGAGTTTGAAAACGTGCATTTTACAAGCTCCAAGCAGCAAACACATTTTCTTTAGAAGACTATATCAAATGAAATGGAAACGTAGAAGCGAGAGAAAATCGAAAGAAAAATATCGTTCTAAGACACTGAGAAGGCACGATCTACGACTATTTGGTCCCGAAGTTGAACGTCAAGATGTTCGTCGGTGTAGATTTAGGTGTCACAAACTTCAGAGCCGGTCTACGGCGCGAGAGGTCCTGGGTTCGGTTTTCTGCTCGTGTATGGATGTCGTGTTGGTTGTCCCTTCATCTCACTTCACCCTCATTAGCTCCTTAGACCTCTCACCTTAATCCTTAGAAGAGAGTCATCTAAACCGTAACAAGAGCTACTTCAGGAATACTGCTAATTTATTCTACAAGCAGCATACCAAGCGAGGTGGAGTCGCATTCGGGACTACCCGGCTTCGACCATCCTGACTGCGGTTTTATGTGGTTTCCAGATATCGTTCCAGGCGAACGTAAAGGATGGCTACTCCCAGTTCCTGTCATTGTGTCAAGTTGAGTCACCGTCAGTACTGACCTAGGCTGTCGATGAGACGTACAGCCCACTTGTCTTACAAGCTGCAATTGAATCGGGAATTTGCAAATGGGATCAAGTCCACTTTTTGAGCAAATTCAGGTTATACGAGATTTCGACTCTCCAAAGCATTCTCTTGGCTGTCAACAACAAAATAAACCCAGTCCTATACATGAAATATGTTAAACGGACTAGTCCATGAATATGCCAATAGCGCATTATTTTGTTTATGATTTACATGACTGTAGTTGAATAATCACTTTCAATGTGGCTTAGTAGTTTCTTCAATAGCATATACTAAGGTTCCAATAATCAACACCAAGACACTATGCTTTCTCTTACAGTGTAATACATAACACTGCTTCATGGGTAAAAGGTACTGGGTGGTGTTGTGTTTGTAAAATATGTTTCTATGTATAATATTATTAGTTTTGCACTTAAATATACCAACTTTACACTAATGGCATTATTTTTTGTGCCATGTAATAAAAACGCTACTTATTTTTTAAAAGGTATGAATTCCAATAATATAATTAATTTCCAAAAAAAAATAAAATATAAATGCGTGTCTATGTCAGTTATGTTTCATATTATTCCACACACACTATACTTTTCAGCTATCCATTATTGATCCCAGATCCACTATAATAAGTTTTTTGTTGTTTCCCAGTAATCCACTCAATTGGACTTGATCCATTTTGCAAATTCCTGATTCAATTTTTTTTTCTTCAAGTTGCAATTATCCTTGTTGACGATTCGAACTCCATAAAGTCTGGCCTGGTGAAGAAAGAACGAACGTCTTCGCACTCATGCAGACGAAGAAGTTTCTGTCTTCCTGACAGTTTTCCAGCGCTGTTGGGGACCCACAGTTTCCTTGGTTCGACCAGGCGGGAATGAAGGTAATTACCGGTTTCAACCAAGCTGTGTCCAAGGTCCAGCAGCATTTGTTTGATAGAATTATTGCCAGACTGGCAAAGTACTACAATTGTATGTGTATTGTGCAGTGCGCAGATAAAATCGCACTACAAGTACCTTCATTTTAAATATTGCTCTTTTTCCACCATTACAGTATGTCCGTTTGTTTTTTAATGTATGATAAGATACTGTTTAATATCATATCAACAGAAGATAAAACATAGTAAAAATTCTAGTTACTTCTTTTCTTACAGATAATATTCAGTTCTACGCCAATTGTTTGATATAAACAAATCAACAAAAGTACAGTCAATGTGAACAGCTTGTACAGTACTCAAAAGTTACTGTTTGAAGTCACAATAAATTACACTTTTAATTATTATTCCACACTGATTATATAAAGTGCTCACTTTATCGCGAACTGTCTGTACACACACATCCCCACAGCCCAAATTCAACTATGTAGGGAGTCATACTATGTAGTTTCAATAGGTTGGCGTCACTGCACACCAAGCAAATACAAAGATGGACGTTTAAGAAGAGGTTTTTTTTTTTTTCTTTTTTCATTTCCAAATATTCTTACGTTGTGATATACCATGGTCAGCCCGCACCGCCGATCACGCAATTTGGGATTACAATCTCTGGTTATTCCTGAAAGAGCAATTCTGCCCTCCCTCCCTCCTTTCACTCAACACATATGCTGCGAATAATGTACAAACTGAAAGCTGAAAAATGCCACAATTCGTAGCAGTACTACCAGACTTGACCGGAAGAGTACTGCTAAATTTCGTAGCGAGACTTCAGACGTCTGTTGAAAAGGTTGGTCGGATTATGGAGGGTGTGAATTTCATAACCACGAGAAAGTGTATGTGTGTAACATAGTGGTTTTCACAGCAGATGCAATGTTTGAAACACATTTTCATGTACCTTGTAGCGTTGTTTTGCTATCTACGTAAAAATGTGTGATGTGTTTTTCAGCTAGATCCTGTAAAATCGAGCAACTCGATGCACTGTTTCAAAATGCTGACTTGTTCCCTGATATAAATAAGTCCGCGACTGACTGATATTATTTTTTATTAACGGTTTTACACATTTTTATACAATTCTTTTGGCATTAACGTGCTCCTCGTCCGTGTAAGAAGGTGTATGTAGGGCCACTATCCAGAAAGGAGCGAGCACCATAAAGGGTACGAGGAAGGAATAAATCTCGATGGTTTAGTGATTAGGGGTTAATTCCTCCCTTACTCGCTGATACTGACGGGCTATCGCTCTTTGCGCAAACATTAATATATTTTATATATTATTTTTAAACAATATAAATCTGACTTAAGTTAAATTTAAATGTTAATGTTTAAACATATAATTATATTATTAAAATGTGTATTACATTGTAATACAGATTTAAATACATACAGGCTATATGTAAATAGCCTATGTTTTGATGTTATGATGACAATAACAAATGTCAATAGATGTTTGTTTAGTTTATAGTACTTGCCTGAGTGCCATAGATAAGCTGATACACATAAAGATTCACAATTTGTCTCGTTGCATAAGAATATGGTCGAGGTTATCCTCCAGAACAAAAACAATCAACAAACTCGCAGTATATTTCTAAGGTTTAAGCCGATACCCTGTGAGAGTAACCAGCTTTGTTAAAGACTGCTGTACTTTGTGTAATTAGATGAGACTAACTGTAGTACATAACAGGCTCATGGAGTATTCAGATAAAACTCAAAATATTTCTCCAAACAAAGTATTCAGTGCCTTTAAATGGATCAGTCAGCGCCTCGTTGTGTCCAGTCACTACCAATAACTAAAGTCCACCATAGATCCCACAGCTTACAAGAGCTTTAGGAACGATAGCTGTCCACTAATGAGGAACTGCTCGTTAGGAAACTTAGATGATTTCATATAAATAATATAGACACTACCCAAAAAAAAATTTCAATGATTATTATATCAGGTATTAAACTACTTGCAACCATTACAATTCACAGAATAAAATATTTATTGCATTCAATTTATTGAATAACACGATGATTCAAGAAATATGATTCAATAAACGGTGAATGCACCGCTTTAATAGTTATCACACAATTTGTAAACAGATGCACAAAATAAATAATGTAGCTTATTTTCAATTATCTACTGACCCTGCAAGGCATAAAAATACATTTAAAGCCCCTGCAAAATGTCTTATTATTTTTAAAAATGAATAATTCTTGCAATTATTTTTAATATTGTATGCTTTGCAAACAGAATACAATAAATACGTTATTTGAAATAATATTATTATAAAGACATCATTTCTATTCTTAAATATTTTGATTCGAGAAAATTTCAAAAATTTTCGAAACGAAAATCTTTCACGAATTACATTACATCCATTTAATTGAAATACAAAATGTCCACGGCTATGACGTCAGCATGATGTCACATGACATTCAATATTTTTAATGCAATAAATTTGAAAGGAAATTGAAGCAAAATTTGATTGTGTGAAAGGGCTTTAATAAAACATGTACCTTTTGATTGAACAAGGTATCTACTGAACTATTAAAGATTGGGTTGACAAAATACTTTTACCGGTAGTAGTTTTCGTGTTCAGTAAATTCAGGTGACATTCGTCTAACAAAAATGTCTTACTTGTGCATTATACTATTGAACTGTGTGATGGCAGTTCATGTCGGCGACGTTGCCGAGCAACGGATTTTTCTGGAGCTGCAGTTTTTTTTTTCCGAGACGTGATTCTCTCCGCTTTCCTGAAAACTAGCTGTGCCCTCTTAGTGCCTCTTTTACTCTTCTACCTTTTCCAACTGTGCAATTGCATTCACAAACACTTGTCAAGTGAGCAAGTGTGGCTGTTGTGGGCCTCCTATTCCTTCGTACAGCCCTTTCAAGGTCAAACCTCATGTAAAGCTGAAAATGCAAGTACGCTTACGTCATAGTTGTGTAGTTGAGACTTGTACCCCACAGCTTGCGAGATGGATGCAGCCATGTATATAGTGTGCAGACCATAGGTTTAGGGTTTTGTCAAAATTCGGTTTTAGCTGCCGCCCTCTGAATTCATGTCTCTGTTTTCTAGTTGATGCAATAATGAATGGGTTTATTTCACGTAATATTTTTGACACACTGTTGAATTTCCTAAGTTTGTAGCACGTTGTTGATCCGGATATTGTCGATAGCAGAAGTTTTTTTAGGTGACGCAACATCAACGATGAACGTATCGATGAAAGAAATGTCAGGATATTTACAGTAATCGCTGCTTTGAAGTTGATTGACCCAGTGTTGGAACACGTGGGCGTGACATTTGTATCCGCTGAATTGTAACTTTTTTTTACAGATGCGTCGTTATCCTTTGAAATTAAACAAACTGTCTAAATATTCCTGTTAGTAGATACTCCGTAAATGTACCCGGTTTTGAAAGTGAAGTAGGCTTTATGGTTGCATGTTCGTGTAATGGGAAGTCAGCAAAATTATTTGTTTTGCCTTTGAGATTTATAACCACGTTAGTGTTCATTTCTGTATTTAAAGTATTTTCATAGTTAATCTTTAATGTGTTTACGTCGTGCCTGCTGCAAATAATGTTATTGTGTGGGGAATTTCCTCTCACATCCAGGCCTCTTTGTCATCACAACTTTTGATGTTGACATTTCAGGTTATTGGTTTGGAATATCTGGTTTTCCAGTGCCTAAGACTTAATTATGATAGGTGCAAGTTTCCTATACACCGTTAGTAAATAGTTATTTTGCTTGTTTGGAAAATACGTGAAATTTTGTGACAGTAATTGAAGCCTCAATTTTACTAAACATATCAAACTGTGCATTGCGGAACTAGTATCGATGGTAAAGTACTTATAGCATTTACAGGAGAAATAAATTATTAAAACATGGCAATTAATTTATATGCTTGTGGTAATTGTAAAAAAACATCGTATTAATTGAAACTTTTGGAATTACTAAATGTTCGGACATTTTGCGATATGAACGTTAATATTCATGTGAAAAATTTTAAACGTTTTACAATAAATATATGTAAAATATAATCCTGAAAGCCATTCCGGCTAAATTGCCAGCTCATGAAGAATTTGAAGCTTACAGGGTTGAAAAAAGTTTCGTGCATCTGCTTTTTCCTAAATTTGGTATGATTTAACTTATAAGCTCTTAACTTTGCGCATTTAATATCCTTCACTTAGTTTAACTATTTAGAGTATGAAGATATACATTTGAGGAATACGTTACAAGTAGTTGTGATAGGTTTGTTGGTACCGATAATTGGAAGATGATAAGTAGTCATGCTACATATATTAATATGTAGTAATGTATAATGCAAGTCAATACAAAGGCATGTGTTAAGTACCGGTTATGTTAATTACGTTATTGACATATTCCTGATCTGATTTGCTTATCGTAGTAAAATGTTATAAACGTAGGTTGAAGGGAACGGTTCACCTCAGTTTTCAAAGTCTTATTTTATTGTTGTATTTGTACCAGACATTTATTTGTTATTTTAGACATAAACTGTCATTAAATCTTCCTCTGAGTAAATTTGTGTATCTCTCATAGTTTTTGCGTAGTGAGTCGTAAACGTCAAAATTTGCACTTTACGGTTTTATGTACGCCACTAAAACCAACTGACATATGAAACCGAAAAAATTCACAGTGTATTACAATGTTGTATGCTATGATTTGACATATATTAAAACATAAAATAATTCTGTATTGAATAAAAAATGCTGAATTTCAAAATGAAAATTTAAAAATTTCAACTATTTTTTAAAAATACAAAAATTAGTATTTTTATATGTGTCAAATCACAGCCTACAACGTTGTTGTACACTGTGAATTTTTTTCAGCTTAGTACGTCAGTTGGTTTTAGGTGCGTAGAGGAAGTGTGCCAAATATGGAATATGTACCTAATATGGAATACGTAGGTTTCCAGAAACTGCCACGTGGCAGCACTGTAATAGGTAGGCGAGTAGAAGCGCGTTTAAGGCCACTGATTTTGGACGTGACAGCAGGTCAGTACAGATGCGTTGTTTGTCTGAGGTGGTCGATATTTTGTTTATTATTCTTTACAACTTTGTGCAAGGTAAGCACTAAATGTAGATAAAAAATATATAATCCCTATTACACTTGGTATTCAGAATCTTAGTGGTTAGTAGAAGGTTCAAGCTTTATAAGTTTGTTATATTTAACAATTTCCATGAATATATAGTTGTCATTTTCACGACTCGTGTGACAAAGTGGTTATGTCCCTATTATGGAATACTTTTATGTTCCTAATATGGAATGGTATTCCATATTTGGTACAGCATATGTAAGTGTTCTGACACGTATACATTTTTATCTTTATAGAATAATGTCTTGCCGGAAAAAGGACAGTACTATGCCATAACGAAAGAAGTGGAATGCAGATGACATGGAAAGCAATAAAAGAAGTGAGAAGCGGTTCAATGGGTTTTAAGAAGGTAGCAACTGCATTTAATGTTCCACGAACCACTTTGTTTCGTCTTTCATCAAAAAAAGACGAAACACCTGCACAAGCAAGTAAATCGTACCTAGGCAGACGTCCAGTTTTCTCACCAGAGCTGGAAAAAAGGTTAGTAGATTATATAATAATCATGGGGAAAAAATTACATGGCTTCACAAGGCGTGATATCAAAAGTCTAGCATATCAATTGGCAGTTGTGAACGACATACCCAATCCATTTTCCAAACAAAGTGAGACTGCTGGTCGCAAGTGGCTCGACTTATTTATCAAGCGTCACAAAGATGTCATCACAATCAGAAAGCCCACAGGAACATCATTCAACAGAGCTAAGGGATTTAATAAAGAGAATGTGGCAGAATTTTTCGATTTACTTGAAGCTGAGGTTTGGCAAAACTTATTTGAAAGTTCAAACTGGCTCCATAGCTGTTAATGGATTTAAAACAGCAGGACTTTATCCTGTGAATCGCAGTGTATTTGAAGACAAAAATTTTCTTGCGGCTCAGCAAGACGACACGGAATATCCCACTGCAGTTCCTACTAGACCGGCGCCGACAGGACGCATTGGAGGATCATAAACCATTGTAATTGGACCAGAACAAGTTAGTCCTCTCCCTCAATTGGCTAGAAGGAAAGACCCACAAAAAGGACGTACTCCAGGGAAAGCTGCAGTTTTGACATCGTCGCCATATAAAGCCAATTTGAAGGGATCATTGCAACAAGCTTCTCAGAAAACGACACCTAGGGCTAGGTCTACCAATCACCAAGAGGGCACTAAACGATCTTCTAGAAATATAAGGAAGGTTTCTACAACAGACACTAACCTTAAACTACAAAACACACAGCCTTCATGCGGTGGATTGGTCGCACGTAAGACGCAAGCACGGAAGAACAGAAGATATGAAAGATCTTCGGATGAAGAGACATCCAGCTCAAGTGATGTTTCTACATACCCTAATTTGCAAGAGGTTGGGCTAATGAGACCTAATGACCAAGATGCTACGTGCTTTTATTGTTATGGAAAGTTTTCAGAAGATCGAAGAGGCGAATTGTGGATACAGTAGTTGGGAGTGTCAACAATGGTGTCACACTGAATGTTCTGGTGCAGAAAATGATATGTTTGTGTGTGAATGTGACAAATAGACTTATCTACTGGATTGCATTTGCATATCTACGTTACCAAAACTGATAAAAAAATTAAAATACGTGTAATTAAAGTCCTTTCCGACATCATTATGATAGTTTGTGAATGATTTTAACACTATTCCATATTAGGTACCACTTTTTGTAATGCATAAAAGTACACATTTTATAAAAAATAATTACAATTTGTAATTTGATGGTATTTTCAGGATCTTATAATTATTATGTAACTTAAAAATGTGTACTTTATTTGTAAAAAATTCCTTGTAACGAATATATAGAAACCGCGAATATTACAAACAAAAAACAAAACGGTATTCCATATTTGGCACACTTCCTCTACATAAAACCGTAAAGTGCAATTTTTGAAGTTTATGACTCATTACGCAAAAACTATGAGAGATACAAAAATTTCCAAAGAGGAAGATTTAATCACAATTTATGTCTAAAATAAGAAACAAAATATCTGGTATAAATATAAGAATAAAAAATACTTTGAAAATTGAGGTGAAACGCGCCCTTAATACAAAATACCAACTTATGTACAGGGTGTTCCATAAGTCTTGTCACCCCCCTATAGTGCTGTGAAGGTGAGCATAAAATGTATGTTTCCTGTTTCAGATGGCTGACACAAGCTCTTACAGTGTTGAAGAGCGACTTGTTGATAATGTTTGGGCACATGAACGGCCACATACTGGAAAGAGCATAGAGGATGTGCGAGGAGACTTCGCGAGACGATTCCACAAAGCAGCCCCTCCTAAAAGGACAATACTGCGTTGGGAGAGAAAGCTGTTTCTGACGGGATCAGTCAAAGACAAACCGAGGACAGGACGGCCTACCACACGACAGGAAACATGTGCAGCAGTGGAGGGATCTGTGCTCCGATCGGCCAAAAAGTCACTACGCAAACGTGCATCTGAACTTTCAATACCTCAAACCACAATGCTAAGACACATGATAAAAGATCTTGGATTGAAAGCGTTCAGGCCAACAGCTGACAACGAGCT
>PNEQ01039939.1:0-10859 GCA_003012365.1 Medauroidea extradentata | reverse complement strand
TTACAAAAGCACCAATTTAAAGCAAAGAGTACTTTGATATCTCGATTGATTCGATAGATATGGAAGGATAATCGAAAACACATTTCACGTATTTTCACTCCTTTAAATATAGAATTTCGAAACGATTTTGAGTCCTGCCATAGACATTTGTAAAAGTAACCAATTAAAGTTAAAATCACGACGATAGCCAATTGTGTTTAAAAGATAAAGACGATTCATTAAAAACACATTTTGCTTCTTTTTACTGTCTGGGGGTCGAATTTCAAAAAAACCTAAAACTGCTTTTTGGGTATTTACGTAAGCAATATTTTGAAGTGAATATAAACTCTCTATCCCGAAGGGTTCGATAGATATCAATAGTTGATTGGAAACACATTTAACGTCTTTTTCAGCCCCTTAAAAGTTGAACTACGAAAAATCCTTAAATTGGCTAATATGCATTTTTACGAGTGTCCTATTAAAGTAAATATCACGATGATAGGCCGTCGGGTTCGAGCTCTATCGACGTTTCTTCGGAAACACATTTCACCCCTTAACCCCCTTAGAGGTCGAATTTCGAAAAATCCCTTCTTAGTGCTCGCCTACGACCTGAAGGGAACCCCCACAAAAAATTTCACGATTCTAGGTCCAGTGGTTTGGGCTGCAGTTTGATATGTCAGTCAGTCAGTCAGTCAGTCAGTCAATCAGTCACCTTTCATTTTTATATATATATAGATAACTTGACTGTTTTGTATTTTTTCTACCCATGTTCATATCTTCAATGATTTTAACTATTATTGATCACGCTAAGACATCTGTAAAACAATTTTTGAGAATAACATAAAACTTGACACATGTATAGTATTCTGCAATGATACCCGACATATTTTCCCGACTTCAAGTGCATATTTTAAAAACAGCAATAATTTAGAAAATCTGTGGTGTTATTTAAGATCTCGGGATCCATATGACCAGTCCGAACAAAATTTTATATTTTGTTATTTCGTCATGCATTTTGTCTGCTATTTTGAAACGTAGCAAGACATATAAATAAACGTATTTGGTTGTATTTAGATAAATACTGAATCGATCAAAAGACATTTATTTTTTGTTTTATTAATATTTTAACTCGAAGCAATTATTGTTACAGGGCGACTTTGTTATAAGATAGCATGATCCGAAGAAATAAAGATTTTATGCAATACTTTTTAATTTGCGTGACCAAGTGTCACTTTCTGGGTAAATTCGCACTCACATCGTGGAAAGTAGACTCTTTAGTTACTTGGAAACTACTGCAAGGACTTGTGTCAAATACAACATGAAACATACTTAAACTTGCATCAGCTGATAGTATTAATGACTAATATATATGCATTTGCTTTCAGAATGGTGGCTATGAATATTAGGCTAATATATCAATACATACCGTAGCGTTAAAGCAAATCCTTCAGTGATGTGGAATGTATCATTTTACGCACAGCTAGGTAAACAGTAAATAGTGCCAAAGTAATAAGCAGTGTTTTGCTTCAAAACTAAAAATATTTTGCCGAATTTGTAACATTCTATTAATGTAAATAGGACCTATATTCCTCGTGTAAAATATTTGCCCATTGATAAGTTAATAAGCCTTGACTACTATACAAACCCTTGATATATTCTCACAATTTTTGCATTAGTAACGAGGGAAGTATACTAATTAATAATACAGTAAGTTTTAGGTTTTGGTCGAATGTTCTTCTGACGAGTCACAAGGCCCAAGTAATTTACCAACCTATTGGTGCTTTCAATAATGACAAGAAAAATATAAGCTTCAGTAAAGCTCAAGATGAGTTTATTTCTGGTGCCATGAATACCCCGTGCAATTCGATATACCCCCTTCCCCTTACAAATTCTATTTATACCAGCGTTCTTACCCGGGTTCCTTGATTGGTGAGGAGGGTTTGCGGGAGCGCTAAGGGCCTCCCGGTACTTCGGGAAGGAGTCATGGCGAAGGCGCCGAGCAAAGAGAAGCTGGAGGAATGTTTCGCCGTGGGCGATCACGTATTATTGAGAGCGCTGCAGTAGCACCTGGCCCGGAGCGTGACCGGAATTCCCGGGCGAGGAAACGATCCCGGGACCCCCACACCCCTCTGTCTCCTGTAGCTTCTCTTCACTATGCCCGGTCCTTGGCCCTTGAAGTCACGAGCACCCCCGACTCTTCTGTCCCGTATCGTCGGCACAGAGGGCTCAGGAGAAGAAAGAAAAGGGATGGGTGCGCAAGTTTAAAGAAGTCGACGTCCGTAGCGAAGATGGCGAAACAGTGACGCATCCTGAAAGAGGAGCTAGTTTTCACACGTTCACACATTTGTTTTGAAATCCTTTAGAAAGAGAGAGAAAGCGAGAGAAAGACATATAAATAATTCGCAAATATTGAAAAATATTTAAACAAACCCCCGACTCACATGATACAAAATTTAAAATCGATTAGACCAGCAGAATTTCTCACGTTCATTGAAAAATACCTAGGTTTAATCGTTTACAATGAAAATGAAAACAATGAGTATGTAGCTGCATTCAGTGCGTCGTTGCTAAGCAACTCTTCCTGGAATAAATAGTTAAAAACTAGAAAAGAGCTCATTATCTTTAAACGGCTGAACAGACTACCTTTAATCATAGCTAAGAACCATCTTGGTCACGTCAGCTTTCAAACAAAAAAACCGCACAAAAACCGTTCTATT
The DNA here is from genome assembly GCA_003012365.1 of Medauroidea extradentata. Lineage (NCBI taxonomy): Eukaryota > Metazoa > Arthropoda > Insecta > Phasmatodea > Phasmatidae > Medauroidea > Medauroidea extradentata. The sequence goes on along the minus strand of PNEQ01039939.1, from coordinate 8,163 downwards.
AGTTCAGGAGCTATGACGCTACAGACAGCCACACAGAAAGACACACATATACACACAGACACGTGAAACTTATAACAAACTTTTTTTTTGCGTCGGGGATTAAAAAGAGATTTTGGTCAGCCTATACCTTTAGGTCTTTAACGCTGGTGAGGGGTGGCATCATATAAGTATAGAGCATCGCCGGAATGAAGGGGCGGGGGAAACGGGAGATCCCCGAGAAAACCCACAGGCCAGAGGCATTGTCCGGCACGATTACCTCATGCGAAAATCCGGGCTGGCCGACCCCGCTGGTAATCGAACCTGAATTGCTATGATGGAAGGCGATTGCTCTAGCAACAGCGCCAACCACAGCCCCAAACCGCTTGAAGAATTGATTGCAGGGCGAGGTTGGAGGGAAAGTTGGTAAAACTGACAATAACCGTCATAGACGGGAAAGTTTTTGATGCGTTAACATTTGAGTCATATTTTATGGAACACATCACATGCTGCACACACAATAAACTGCACAATTTGGTCGTCACAGTATGTTGCCTGATTGGTAGTTCTTATATGGTTTTTGGCGATCATTGTGGTATCTCTTCGTACATACTAGTTCAGCAGCATTTGTAAATGGTGTTGCAATTGTGCTCACATATCAAAAGCATGTACTTACTTTAAAAAAAGTTGCTAACTTAAAGTTGTAACCGAAGTGCTGCAGCCATACCACTATAATTTAAGTCACTAATTTTGGTTTTACGTACAATGCACTATTACGTGTTTTGTAAAGTAACGTTAGAAATCTCGTTGTTTTGAGGTACAGTGATAAAAATACTCGCCTCACATTCTGGAGTACACGGACTAGTTTATTAGTACCACCACGCTGAGTTCGTTTTCCCGAGTTCCCTAAAACTACTCCAGAAGCATGCTAGGATAGTTATTTTAAAAACTTTATGGTCTATTTTCTTATAATTTCCTCGAGTACCTCGACTACGACAGTACTGTTAGGGGGCAAGTAAATCACACATCATTAAAATACCTTCTGTTTATTTCATTTGATAGTAGTTTTTTTAATAGCTTGTGTTATTTTTAATATTACTATCATCGTCCTCATTATTATTGTTACCGTAAGCTGGGTGACTTTGTACATGTGGGGTAACTACTTTTGGACATTACAAAAGTATTATTCTTGGCCAATACACACACACACACACACATATATATATATATATACACATATGATAGCGCCCTGAATAAAAATTTACTTCCGATAAATTCCGAATAATAAATATCCGCATGACAATATTTAAACACAGTTGACAATTATAAAAAAATAATTAAAATCGTACAAAGGAATTCAAAAGTCACCCCACGTGTCCAACGTCACCTTAGCTTATGACATTATTATTATTATTATTATTATTATTATTATTATTATTATTATTTCGTCATTGTCCCCATTTCACAGCTTTACAATTTTGTTTGAATTTTGTGCTGAAACAGAATTTACATATTTAAAAAAATTTTTGAGGTAAAAACGTACCGCGTTGTAATGTTGTACTGATGGTTACATGGGGCAATCAAGACACCAGAAAATAAACAGCATAAATTGGTATCTGTGGAGGTTCAGGTGTCAGGTCTCATTGCAGCGCCAATCAGAAAGTTTTAAATGTAGAATTACTGCTGTGGCAACTTGACTGATGTGAGGCCGCGTCAATTTATCACTTTTCCCAACTCGGACAGACGAAATATACACGGTGTGGTCACAAAGCTGGAGTTTATTGATTACAACCATACGCGGTTTTATGAAAACGAAGATAGATCGTGTACCAACCAACTATCAATTAGTCTTGGGGGTCTTAGTTTTACGGAATACATTAAACTGCTCCGTGAATACCAGCCACTGACATGCTGCTGGACAAACACGGTAAAAAAATTGTACTTTTACAAAGAAAATTTTTGGAAATCCAGATGCCAATGAAATTCCTTGCAAAACTACAAAAATTGTCTTCGTAAAAAAATAACAAAGTACACGTTTATAAAATTACAAGTGATAACCTTGTGGTTGTGCTTGTATCACCTAAGAAAAAAATAAATTTTAAATTATCGTTTTATTTTGATTTTGTCAACTAATTTATTTATCAAATATCTGTTCAGAAAGTGAATATTATATGAAACTATTTCGAAAATAAGAAAGTTTCATGCAGTCGCTCGGATTCGAAACCCGTATCCCCGCACTTAGGTACTGCGCATTCTTCCATTGGAACACCTTCACTTCGGTGCTATCTGATTTTAGTATTTTTCTATTTACTCAATGTACCAAGTTCACTAATAATTTTATTTATATATTTTTTAAAAAATTTATCTTATTATGAAAATTTGCTTTATTACATAAAAATGTACTATGCAATACGTGATTTTGAATAACTGTGTCATCACATGATTGGCAAAAGGGCGAATGCCACATATTTTATTATTTTGAGTTTTTGTGTTCATAAAACTCTTCTGACTTTAAGACACGTTGTGGCAAAAGGACAATTGCGTGTGTATGTCAGGCACAGTGCTATATATGTAAAACTGTCCCTCACTTGGGGCAAATGTTATCGTTTAAAAAAAGAGCTTAAAACCTCAAAATCTACAAAAAAATGGAAAAACTGTCATTTTTCTCATTTTAATATTATAACATCTAGGCCTCTATAATAACAGAATTTCAAAAATACTCGCGTATTGATTCGAAAATAATTTTACTATCCGAAAATCTCTGCACGAGAGGTTTACAGACATTAAAATTATTTCCAAATGAAATCGTGCATATTTTTTAAATTCGGTTACGATAAAGGCCTAGATTTTATCATATTTAAAATTATAAAACTGACAGTTTTCCATTTTTTAGATTTTGTGGTTTTAAGCCCTTATTGTTTTTAAAATAGTTTTTTAATATTTTACTCGAAAGTAAATCATACTACCGCATAGTTGTATGTAAATAAACGTCCACTGATAAAATATCTACTCGGCAAAAAAATCTCATCGAATTTTGATGAGTATTTCAGATTTTATTGAGGATATTCCAGTCGTCCGCCCGACATAGTGTCTTTCCATACCCCTTAATATCTCCTTGGAAGTTCGGAGAATCTTTAATTTTGTAACTCAGAATGTGGCTGTACTATATTTCACATGCATAAAACTACGCAGTTTTGAAATGTAAATACTTCATTGAAAGTTCTGAGTCGCCTTGCTTTTGTAGCGCAAATGATGCCATGTTTCGCAGTAATAAAACTGCAGAGCTTAGAATTGTAAATATCTCATTAAAATGTGGAACAGTTTTAATTTACAATGAATACTAACAATGTTCTATCTAAAATGTAAAGAAAAAAGTTCCATTACATAAAAAAAAGCTTAGCAAATTTATTGCTGATAAAGTAGACAAACAAAAATATATGCTAATTTATTTTTTGATGTCTGGTAAAAACAGTTTACATTGACTGGCAAAAGGAAGAATATTAAAAACAAAAATGGCAGACAATCTGACAACAGGATTGATGTTGCAGCGTGACTACTGGTGTAAAGTGGTATTTATAATAATGCAACCTATTTAATTATGTGTTAGTTGTATGTTGTGGTTTAGTTTGTGATAGTTAATTCAGCAACAAAGAGCAGTGGTTGGCGCAGTAGCTATAGCACTCGCATCCCACCAAGGCGATCCGGGTTTGATTCCCGGCGTCGGTCCCCGGATTTTCACATGTGGGAATCGTGCCGGACGATGCCGCTCGTTGACGGTATTTTTTTTTTTTCAGGGATCTCCAATTTCCCTTACTGTCCTGCTCCATATTCACATCATGGCACTCCACATTAACGCTAAAGACCTAGACGTTAAGGGCTGGTCAAAATTTCTTCGCTTCACATTGCCGACAAATATGTTGAAGATTTTGATTCAAATGTTAGAATAGAAAAAATAAGTAAAATAAAATCAGCTTACTTAGTAAAGCGAACATAAATACAATGTGCCTAGTATGGTGCTCTACCAGGAGAGAAACTGAAGAACAAAAATCACAGGTACAGTGAACTATATAAGAATAATTTAGAGGAGAATTCACAATTTTTGTAACTCATGCGTTGCGTGTCACTGTATAAGTGGGGGTGGTGGCAGGCATATTGCTCGGGCAGTTTGCCGACTCTACTTTAACACCTATCTTCTCTGCCTGAAGTGGAACATACAACCGGGTTTTAATTATTATTGAAACTTATGCCTAGGGACCGCTGTTTTTCGCGAAAAGAATTTTGCCCCACTTTGTTTCGGAGCCTTACGTGCACATCTGCAGTTCTGCTTCGCGGTCAGTGATTGGATATATTTTAACCCACACGAGCTTTGGAATTCTATCGGCAAATCACAGACACTTACAGTTTCAGGAACATTATGGTAATTGGTTCAGTCAAATAATAGCCGTAGACACGGTGCCAATAAGCATGAAGCAGAACTGCAGATGTTCACGTAAGGCGCTGAAACAAATTGGGGCAAAATTCTTTTCGCGAAAAACAGGGGTCCCTACTTATGCCATTTAACGCCAACTGCCGCAATTTTCGTCACCATGATTTTTTTTTTCATTTGTACCACATTTTTTTTCTTATTTTAGACACAAAATGTGACTAAATTTGGCTCTTGTGAACTTTTTTTTTATCTCTCATACATGGGGTGGCCATGCCGTATACTGCCGGAGCAAACACATGAAGTCAGTGTATTTGTGCCCTTGTTGCTTGAACGTATACATGTGCTCATTGTAGGCCATAAACATTGTTTCCACCATAAGAACCAATGTTTTTTACTCGAAGTTTGAAGATCAATAGAGTAAAACTGATTTATCGATTAGCAAATGGACCGTGTTTATCTCAGTCTACGTTGATTGGAGAAAAAGATTTTAAAATAAAATTAAAACTCAACAACATCATTACGTTTTGAAACACGTTTCTGTGAGTACTGACATCACCAACTGTTTATGCATGGAAGCCATTGTTGAACTATCATAATACATTTATGCTAGTTTCTGCTATTGATTTAATATTTTGTGTGCAAATTTATTTGTTTTATTACTATTAGCAAGCAGTTATACATCATCACTGACGTAGATATGCGTAAATAAACAATATATGTGGCCATATTTTCAGGTTAGTTTGCTAGGTTTGTCTACATGTTTAACCACATAATGTACACTATGCAAATGTAAAACATGGCCTTTTTACTAATGAAATGTAACAGTAGCAGTAGCAGATGTATTTCACGTACCTGATCGCTCTATACACCCGAATTCAACGCGGGTAACCGTTTCCATTCAAATATATTAATTCTACAGTATCACTACCACGCGAAGTTTTTCGAAAACTTTACTCTATCTACTCGATGTTTTGTGTTGGTCAACAATAAAGAACTGTTCGCGCAAAACTGGCATATATACGTCGACTTCAAGGAAGTCCCAACATGCCATCTCCTGTATACTCCTACCTCCATGCTCTCATAATTTTCGCGTAATAAATAGCTTGTTAAAGTCAAGATTTGCATGTTTCCGTTTAAAGGACTACACTAAAACCAATTGAAATCCCAAACTGAAAAAATTCACAGTGGATAAAGACGTCACAGGCTACAATGTCACGTCCATAAAAACAAAGAATTACAATTTGTTTTGCATTTAAATAAAAATGCTGAAACTTAAAATAACAATTTGAAATATCCAATCTTTTCTTTAAATCCAAAAATATTTCAGTTTGTGTTCAAACATTGCTGAATTTGTAGCCGACAGCATCATTATTCACTGTGTTTTTTTTTTTTTTTTTTCAGTTTGGCAAGTAAGTTGGTTTTTGTGTCGTCCTTTAAAACGGAAACATGCAAATTTGGGCTTTTACAAGCCATTACGCAAAAACTATGCGAAATAAAGAAATTTTGCAAGAGGTAAATTTGGTCACATTTTGTGTCCAAAACAAGAAAAAAAAACCGGTACAAATATAAAAATAAAAAAAATGGTGATGAAAATTGCGGTAGACCGCACCCTTTAAGACTGTTCAAGTGCGATAAAGTCATAATTTTATATTCGTTTGGAATAGTGTTAGTTTTGTAGACTATATTTGTAAGGGCAGTTTCCTCTTACGAAACAATTTTAGCTGTCATAGTTTTCTCATAACGGTGCGTCAAAGTAAAAAATTGCACGTTCTGCTGCGTGCAAGTAGTGAAAATCAATTGACTTACGTATGTGAACAAATTCACTGTAAAATAACATACTATGGACTACGTATAAAACACTTGAAAAAATCCCGCGAACTGTTTTTGTATTTTTAAAAAATTGCTAAATTTGCAACTTTTTTTCTTTTCTGTTGTGATTTTTTTAAAATTCAAAATTTTACGTAGCGGGTTTTTGAAAGTTTTATTACATAGCTCATGGGATGTAAGTTCACAGTGAATTATTTTACTTAAGTAGGTCAGTTGGTTTTCACTACTTGCATGGCAACAGAACATGCAAATATTGACTTTGACAGGTGAGAGGTAAAATTGTTTCGTAAGAGTACAATGTACTCACAAGTATCATCTACAAAACTATCAATATTTCATAAAAATATACAATTATGATTTTATCGCACTTGAACACCCTTAAATAATAATCTAGGAGAATTGTATTGCGTTTAATACTGTAACACCGAGCACTAAGCCAACACCGATTATTTTCTCGGTTCTCTATGATATCTGCTCATTATTGCCGACCGGTATTTTCATTAAATTTAATTCGCGTGTTAGAAGAAATGTTTTACTTTTCTCATTTCGAAAATGTTCAACGAGCCGTGACCAAGCCGAAGTCACATCTGTATTGAGCCCTGCATTCGATACTTTTTCGTGCAGAAAAACCACGCGTTTCGTTTTACGGGCAACCCAACAGCAGAATAGCAATGAGCTAGCTGCAGGCTCTTTTTCTTTGTTGCGTCCTGTTTCCAGGCGCGTGATTGATTATGTGGTGTATTTCCGTTGGAAGGAGCGGGAATGGAGTTCGATCCTAGCCACGGCCATGTGGCCACACAACACGCTTCCCATTTTGGCAATCCTAGTTCGATTACTGCCGGAGTCGCTCCTGGCTTTCACATGTAAGAAACATGGCGGTCGTATTTTGGCCGTCTGACTATCTCAGGGTGCTCCTTTTTCCCCTCGCCCTCGTATTCCGTCGTTGCTCCATACACGCTATTGGTGCCGCACGGTAAGTTCAACTTATTAACATATTTTGAGAAATGGCACAGAACAGAAAGTGTATCTTTACCTAGTATATAAATAGATTACCTCTGGTTGTTTTATTTTAAATAATTATAGAGTGCTAAATTAATGTTTATAGTGTCATTTGTGCAACAGTTGCATTTCTAAAATGTTGAACTTACCGTGTGACACATACACCTATCACCTTCACCAGCTTAGCCATCGATGTTTGACTGGGACTAAAATGTACAAAAAACAGACGTAAATACTAGCATAGCTGCTAATGTCGACCAGTTGTAACTCATGTGGACAGATCAGGTTTACTAAATAACTGAGCCGCTAGTACAAGGCTGCTGTTCCAACATTTCTAAAATGGAAAATGATACGAGCATAGCACGAGCAATCCTCCTCTGTGACTACATTAGGAACTAAATCGGACTTCCTACACGTTCTTAGAACCATTACGTATAAAATGCGCTCATCTGCCGACATTGACGGTTATTACATGAAATAAGTCAGTTAACAAGGGGCACGATTTTCGCATTATCAACCGACAAAACCGGAGGGTCTTAATATTCACGATCAGCCACTACGTGTACAGGCTAAACATACGTCTAATTACAGTACTATTGTTTCTCGGTAATCATTATAAGTAAAGAGTGATGCTCGCATAGTTCTAGCCTATACAGGGTGTCATGTAATTCGCGGATACGGACACTGTAGCGGTGTTGTATGGTGAAAACTTGGCACAAAGTACACTTGGGTAAATACTCGGTAGGAGTTCGGATTTCGAGAAAAACGGGCAAACAAAAACGGCTGCCACACACATGTAATGTCACAGGACGCAATAGCATCATTCAGCAGATGAAACCACCTATCATGTTTACATTGTGACGTATGATGTTATTACGATTGTAATTGGACAGCAATCATAGGCTCTTCGATCCGACTGTTAATTGTACATGTCG
>PNEQ01039938.1:0-10860 GCA_003012365.1 Medauroidea extradentata | reverse complement strand
AATTTATTTTAAACACAGAAATATTTTATAATGTGTTTGTATATGCTTCAAGCCGTAGACGGTGACGTGTAGTTTTGATGAGATTTTTTCCATTTCATTATATTTACTGGTTTTCAAGTTTTGTATGAAGTAAAAATATGCAAATTTTGACTTTGATGTGGCATTACGGGAAAACTAGATGAGCTAATTTTTTTCCGTTAGATGTTGATGTACTCTTAAGTAATGTCTACAAAACTAACACTATTTTATACAAATATAAAATTATGAATATTTCCCCACTTGAACGCCCTTAAGGTTGTTCAAGTGGGAAAAATTGAAATTTTTTATTTGTATGAAATAGTGTTATAGACGTTACTTTGGAGTATATTTTCCCCTTACAAAAAAATTCGCGTTGCCAGTTAACGGCATTTCAGAGTCAAAATTTGCATATTTTTACTTCATACAAAACTTGAACACCAGTAACGTAATGAAATGAAAAAATTCACATTATAAGTACATGACACAAGCTACTGCTTGAAATATGTAAAAAAAAAAAAAAAAAAACGCTACAAAAAAATTTTATATTAAAAAAATTTTAAAATTTGCTAATTATTTGTTACGTTTAGCAATTATTTTTTTAAATATAACTATGTTTTGTAATGGTTTTTTTATATGTTTCAAGCCGTAGATCGTGACATGTACAGTAGTTTTGATGCGATTTTATTAATTTAATTTCGTTTACAGGTTTTCAAGTTTTGTATAAAGTGAAATTACGCAAATTTTTACTATTAAATTCCATTGTGAGAAAACTGAATCAGCTAAATTTTTTTTCGTAAAAGGAAACTATACTCTCAAGTAATGTCTACAAAACTAGCCCTATTATATACGAATATAAAATTATTATTATTATTATTTTTCACAACTTGAACGCTCTTAAAGCGGCAGTCTGTCTGCCTGCCTTGTAAACAGTGTTGAAGCGTGCTAGCAGAACTAATTTTTCTAAGAAACTTCTCAATATTTTTCTAATGTGTGCATTTACGGAAATAAACACTTCAATAGATATCGGAACGGTAGTTTTGAATCATCACGTTAATTACAAAGACCCGTTTCGGAGCTCCTAAAAATGGCAAAAAAAAAAACCGTTATTTTTAATCTGTTGAAACTATATAATTACTTATGGGATTCGCGTGAAACTACCGTAGAAAGGTGTACTGGACTCTGCTTAAAACTTTCGACACATAAAATGTGTCAGTCAGGTGAGTGTTGTACGTAATCACTGCACGCCTTTCAGCATCTTGCGCTAGAGGCGATACCGCACCAGATGAGACTGTCAACATCGCCCTTGGCACTGTGCCTCACACAAAAACTCGGCCATCAGGCGGGCGCCTTAAGGCCATGCTCTTTATTTTTGCAGTGGTTTTGAAAATAGTGTTTTCAACGCAAACTAATACATATATCAAAAATTCATTCTGGCAATTTTAACACTTAGATTATATATCCTCGCGTGTATCTGAAATTTTCTGTTACAATACTCCAAACGGATTTGTATGTTTTAACCTCTGAAATAACATATATTTAGTTGTCAAAATAGGCCAAAATGAAGCAAAATAATTTTTCGATAGCAAACGGTACATTATAAAAAAAAAACCGCTCTGGCAAAATTGTGTATCGTATGACTGTACACAGTCTCAATTTTTTTAAAAGCATTTCGTTAAAAAAATATTCGAGTTATTTGCAACTGTTTGAAATGAATGAAAGATCATGGCCACCTAGATGCACATATTTCGATCGTTCGAGGCGTAGACGTGGGGGAGCGATAAGGACAACACTGCACACGCCTCACTCCTCCCCCTAGCCTGTACGTGCAAGTCACTGAACAGTGTGCAGTCTTATCGCCGACAACTCGCCTCTATGGGACATCATTTCATGATGTAGTATTACAGAAAAAGTTGCATTTTACATGCCCATATAAGATACATTTGGCAAGATTTTCATATTTATAAAAGGACCGCAATAAGCACAAAATCTCGTCATATTCGGTACCGTGAAAATAGGCTAAACTGTAAATGCAATTTGAGGTTACCGAAATGTGTATATACAGGGTATAGACGTGTATAACGTTTTTGAATGCCGTGCCTAAGCAGACATCACCCATGTGCGAAGATTAGGGACATGAAAAATTCGCGTTATATTTTGGGCCCAAGCTAGAATCCCAGCAACTGTAAGTTCGTGCAAATGGCCCGTGACATATTTGACACTTCCTGGAAGTCGCTTAGCTACATGTAGGCCCATATCACTGCGTCATGGAGCAGGCAGTGAGCAGATAATGTCTGCTTGAATACACAGACGTTCTTGGAGGCTAACCTACATGTCAGCGAACCGCGAATTTTTCACGTCTCTAGCGATGAGTAGTTTAAGGATTAACTTGTAACGGTCGAAGTTCTGCAGGGCGCTCGGCAACCTGGGCAGACGACCACCTTAAAATTGGGGCAAGCTTAATTCTACTGGTTAGAAAGCTGAATATTATTACTTCGGCACGGGACAATTTGCACCGATAGCAGCGCTTAGTATTGGTAAGAGGGCTAGTTCATGTAGTCCTCTTACGGCCTGTATGGTTGGTAGCGAAATTTCGCGATATAGGTCCTTGTATTTAACTATTTAAAAACAACAATACTAAAACAAGATCAACTGACATCGATAAAAATCGTCATTTTTTATAATTTATAAAATTATATTTATCAAACTATACAGGTACTGTACTTACCGACTGCACGATTAATCTTAAACGCGCAAACCTCAAGTGACGTGTCCAGAGAGGTAAGTCGTTTCCAGTCGTTAGCCGTTACGCGCGGAAAGATACAAATGGGCTAAAAATATAACTTTAGCGAGGTTTTTTTGTGTGCTCACTTTATCCCAAACCGCCTAAAGCTCTTATTATGGAAGAGAATTTCGTTCTTCGGCAATGTTCGGTTTTGCACCCGAAGTTTTGTTCACCGGCAGTTTTAGGTTTTTCATCTGAAGTTCTCCCCATAAGCGCCAGCTTGAAATAACCCCCTTTCCGATAACAGCGCTACAGGCGACAAAAAATATCGTTTGTTAAACTCGTCCATACGTAGGGGAAGGAAAATTGTGTGAGATCAATGACTTACAGACCAGACTCCATTGTATGACGCATTCTTAACCATCAGTTATATAAAGATTGCTGCTTCCATCGATTACTAGAGACATGCACAATTCGCATTATTTCTTGCCACCAGGCTAGACTCCAAATTAGTATACGCTCGTCCAACTTCCCCCAAAGGCAAAAATGCCGTAGTCTACCGGTTAAAATTCATCTGTGTAGTAATTAAAAGTTGCAGGTTTGAGTGACCAACCTGCTATAACGCGATCATACACCTAGCTGTCATCGCATAGAGGCTACGGCCAGTGTCATCCCATACTGTAATCCTGTATATGTATAATATATATATATATATATATATATATATATATATATATATGACTGCTAAGTCTAGTCTGCTACCAAATAATGTAGCGAATTTTTCCTAAAAATTCGTGTTTTATTTTGGGCACAAACTAAAATCCATCCACCTTTAAGTTTGTGTCACTTTCGCAACTGGCTCTAGGCTTATTTGACAGCTCCTTGAAAGCGTCGTGCCAATAATAAAGAAGCTACTTAAGAGGAGACCTCGACTGGCGCATGGACGACATAGCAGCGTGTCACGCGTATTCTTTTTTACGCGAAACCGCTAAACTTATTCATATTTTGTTTATCTACGAAAATAACACACACTTGAAACTATGCTTCTATGTTTTCAAAAATCCAGCACGCTTGTTAGAAACATGATTTTCGGCCCTCTCAAAATGACTAAAAAAAACTTTTTTTTACTGCTGTGACTCCGAAAATATTACTTGAATTCGTTAAGTGCACAGCGAGAGGCATGCATTGGTCTTTACTTCATACCATTAAAAAATAAAATGTGACCACTGCTTAAAGTCCCGTAGGAAAAAGACTAGAAGGAAAACCTTGCACACCAGTTTGGCGCGCTTCTAATAGAGGCGATATGCTTCTCGTCAAGAGTGGGACATTGGCTGTTATAGCCACGCTGTCCCCTCGCATCAAAGGTGGAAATTCGACACCGGCGAAGATGACTCCTAATGCAGGTCCACTCCTATCGTATAGCTGTAACAGCGAGCAGCCAGTGGACAGCTGTTGTCTGCTTCAGTAAACATATAAGCTTGGAGGATAGTCTACTGGTAAGCACCACTTTGATTCATCTCATTATTTACATACCTGCAGCTTTGCTTGGTGGTCAGTGATTGGATGTTTCAACTCCTAGTATGTTGGGGTTCTATCCGCAAGTCAGACTTGTGGTATCACAGTTAACCTTGTTCTGATTGGCACAATCAAATGAAAGATTACTCTGCACAAATCCATACAGCCAACAACTCTGTAGATATGCACGTAAGACACTGAAGCAAAGTGGTGCAAAATAATTTCGCGAAAACTTCCGGTCCCTAATAATCGGCAGGACGAGTACCAATCCTCGTTCACTTGCAGTCATATCATTGGATCTCCAGGGAGTGTCTGTTTAACAACTGACCTATCACAATCGCAGATGAAATGCACATGTCTTCGGATTCTGGCTGTCTTGCAATAAGTTTGTGAGATTGTCCGGTCCTCATCCATACGTAGCGACATGCAAAATACGCGTTATTATTTGCTTGCAGAATGGTCTTCACTGCTCTGTACATTCCAGAGCACAATTTCTAATATCATTGGCCACGAACCTTTAAAGGCGATTGGTGACGGTTGCAGTTGGCATTTTAACTATTGGACAGAAGCATTCGCTGTTCAAGGCCCCAACATTGTCGGTCAATAGAAGTCATTGAATAATCTCGCAGCCAATAAAGTTCGAAGGCTTTCGTGGCCATTGTCTGAATGATCTTTGCTTTTGGGTGTCAGCCGCGCCGTGGTCGTAGTTGGTTCCAACGTTTAGGCTAGGATTACAGTTGCAATCTTAGGGACACACCTCCGGCCAATCAGGATGCACCACCTTTACAGCCCAGGGTATACGAAGCAAGAGAACGAGATCCCGCCTCTACACATCCTAATTTGTCAAGGGGTTTTTACGGTGCCTATGCCGTCCCCCGCGGCAATGTTTGTCCAACCCTAGTAGCGCCGCGATACACGTGTAGTTCTGCATGTCTCCTGCTTGATTAGGTGTATGGGGCTAAGCCCTGAGACGCACACAGGTCTCATTACTACACCTGGGCCACCGACTCCTTAGTAGTTAGGAAAAATCCCGCCTCAAAAGGTTACAGCTTCTAGCGTTTTCCCCGAAGATGGCAACTGCAATGTTTGCCGAAACGTCGGAAATCAACTTCGACCTCGACGCGGCTGAAACCCAAAAACCAAGATCGCTCAATCTTACAGCTGTTTGGAGTCTAGTCTACTGCCTGGTTCTCGCCTGCACTAGATGACGACATTGCTGCACTGACCTGGAGCACGGCTGGCACATCAGAGCTCTGCACATGCAGTACATGATGGAGTCGCACGCCATATCCGCGTCGTAGTCGTCGTCGTGTGGAAGTGTGGACAACTGGCCAGCGCAACGCGCAATATTTACGCTTCTGCACCCTGCTTAACTAGACGCTTCCCGTTTAGTTGTCCATCTCCTCCCCCACAACCGGTGCATCAAAAACACAGTTGATTGCCTTAATTAACGACCATTTGTCATAGTGTTTTCCCACCAGAACTGCACGGCTGTTAACGTCTAGTAAACAGCGAGGTCATTTGTTATGGTTACACACAACATTATACAAGGTCAGGAACTGGGAGAGGAATCGGCCATTGCCTGTGTTTAAGAATCATCCCACAACTTCGGTAAGTCCTTGACAAAATCAAGGTGGCCCGAGCCGGGAATAGGTCGTCCCGGATGCGCGCTCTAAAAAGTAATTTCTTTGCCAAACTTTTACGTTATAGTATGAGCGACTAAGAAGTAATTTTACAGCGAAGAAATGTTTTTAAAATCTACAGTTATTGTAACAATGTTGTGTTTCTGTTAAAACAGTTCAATTGAAATCTTTGTGGTGAATTTAGTTATGGTAATTTCAACACAAGCCCTTGTGAAAAAGATATTACCTTTGCTACAAGTAACGTGATATTGTTTTTCAAGAAAACATATTAAGAATATTGTAGTACCTACAAATGTATATTTTACAAATATAAATTTGTTATAAGGCATGATGTTTACCGAAAGCTAAATTTTTCTGTGGTTGTAAAGAAAACGTTTTTACTATGCGAGGCCTGTGAGATACTGCTGCGCAATTTAGCTCGGTGGCTATTAATACGATAAACTGAACTGCGTATTTGCTAAAAAATATATGTGTAATTGGCATTCATTTCTATGCCCTTTTTTACAACTTCATTAAATTTTTAATGTTCTAAGAGAAAATTATGTTTACGTGATGTAATGTCTGCGATTTTGTAAGATAACATGAACTGTACCAACAGTAAAATTAACATCTCAGCTTTATTTCTGTACGAAAAATGTCGATTGAGTAAAACATATGCAACAAATACGTGCTCCCAGAAACGTCATGCACTAAACTATGAGAAACAAAATATACCACTGATAACCTCACGACACCATTGCGGACAGTATTAGAATTATTATGAAGTGCATCTCCTCACATATTCACCACAAGGTTCCTACTTGTGAGAAAAATAGTTAGACAAGTTTCGAGTTCTAGAATATTGGTGCAAAATATTAATATTTCTTGAGTGCTTGTGAAAGTTCTGGAAGTCAGTTTTTTACGTTTTTTTTTACCGTTGTGCAGGCTGGTGCAGGGTGTATGGATCTCTGTAGAATAATCGTAAACATAGGCAGTTTGGATAGAGACTGCCGCCTGGGTGAAAGATTTTTGCGCGTTTGAGGCCTTAGAGTGCAAAAATGGTAAGGACGACACATCACGTGCATTGTGCCTCACACTAACTAGCCTCTAGGTGCAAGTCATCTCACCGATACGTCACTAGATATGCAGTGTCGATACTACGAATTTTTCTCGTAATGTTGAAGACATTTAGAAATATTCTGCGTCAAAGATTTTCATACTTGAAAAGGGCCGTTAAGAACTACTTTAATTAACTTGAAATATTACTGAAAGGACTGAAATCATTATTTTTACGTTTAACGTTCTTTGAATGTTATTCCTAAAGAGACGTCACGACAATCGTTAAGCAATTTTCGAATAATTATCTACTGTCTGAAGCACTGCCTGGGCAGATGACAACCTTAGTGGGATTGGTTAATGGTATATATTTCATTTTTAAAGTAATTATGCAGTGCACATTTATTTTACCAACACATTTTAAGATGCGTAATGTATGTTTTAAATGTTTAGATTTTTAAAAACTAAAGTCCCGGAACAAATTTCCGTACGGCAACTACAAAAAGGAAAGTATTTAAATTTATATGGTTCTTTCTTACGACTATCATTTTTTTTACGAAACTATTCATCGTGCATTGTATTTGTATATCTATGAATAAGAACACACACTTCAAGCTATGTCGCTACAGTTTTAAAAATTCGGCAAGTTTATTAGAAATATCTTTTCGTGCCCCTCAAAATGACCAAAATGTCTTTTCCAGACTGTCGTATCTGGAAAAATAACAACCGAAATCGAAAAACATAACAATAGAAACAAGCGTTAGACTCTGAACTACGCTGCTCACAAATAAAATAATTTTATCACAGTTTGAAGACCCATAGGAAAAGAATAATAGCAGAGCACTGCACGCGAGTTGAGTAGCTTGCGTGTAAAGGCGATTATGAAATACATACGTCAGTCAAAGGCAACCTTACCGCTCCTGCCTCACACACACAAACGCAGCCTATCTAGGCAGGCCCCTTAAGAATGCGTGGTAGATAAATAAACGCAGAAAACATCAATTGATTCTACGCTTTTTTCGAAGCCAACATGGATAAATTACTCAATGACAATCCTAGATAATGGTATTTTCTAACTTTATGAGTAGGCTAAATATTTATCTAAAATTACTAATTCGTTACGCGTGATCTCTTGCGCCGCAGTTAAATAAAATGCACGACGTTCCAGCGTCATAGACTGTGCATAAAAATTTCATAACACAGAAAACAATTTTGTTTAAAACGAAGGCTAAAACTATTGTCTAGGATTGCTATTGTCAAACTTTTGCAAATTGGCTTCAAGAAACCAACAGTTATAGATTAATACTTTTAGCGTTGAATTATGTACCACGCCCTCTTAAGGCAGCCACCTACCCCACGCTTCAAGTGCGTTGCAGTGTGTCCGTAAACAGTTTTTCTACGAAAATATTCCACGTGTGCCCATTGTGCCAACATACTAAAAGGTAAACAAACTTCCTACAAGGTCGGAACCTCATTGTTAAGACGCCACGCTCATTGTAAACACTGATTCTAAGCCCTTCAACATGACCAGAAACGGCCTTTTCAGACTTCCGTACTTCAAAATGTACTAACCGGATGTATGTGAAACTCAGATTGCTACCCGCACTGAACTTAGTTGCAGACTTTCCACCAATAAAATTATATGATCACCGATTAATGTCCCATTGTAAAAACCGTTCGGCGGGAAGCTTGCACGCTAGTTCAGCGCTTTGCTCGTTATTGGGACGCGGCATTTATTGCGCGCTTCAAGGTCGACCTTACTGCTCCGTCGTGGGTAGGCGGCGCCCTTAGGGGTGTTCAAGTGCGTTAAAATCATGATTTATAATTTTATGAAATATTGTTAGTTTTATAGACGATACTTGTGAGTACATTTTACTTTTACTAAACAATTTCAGTTCATAGTTTTCTCATACGGGATGTCAAAGTCAAAATTTGCTTGTTACATTGCCATGCAAATTGTGAAAACCAACCTACCTACTTAAAAAAAAATGATTCACGGTGAATTTAGATCCCTTGAGCTATGTAATAAAACACTTGAAAAACCATAACGTAATATTTTGGACTTAAGGGGAAAAATACAGAAAAAAGTTGCAAATTCAGCAGGTTTTTAAAATACAAAAATAGTTCGCGGGATTTGTTAAAATGTTTCATTACGTAACCTATAGTATATTATTCCACTGTAAATTATTTCACGTACGTAAGTCAGTTGGTTTTCACTACTTATTTGCATGGCAGCAGAACAAGAACATTTTGACTTTGATGCACCGTTATGAGAAAACTACGCCAGCTAAAATTGTTTCGTAAGAGGAAACTGCACTCACAAGTACCGTCTATAAAACTAATACTATTTCATTTAATATAAAATTATGACTTTATCGCACTTGAACACCCGTAAGGCATTAAAACTAAGTGGAGTAGTATTCTTTACGCGAATATCAGGGGTCCCTAGCCACCAGCCGTCGAGGTCTTGTCTGGTGAACAACCCCCTGGTCACTGTCGCGGCGGAAAGGGGGTAGTAACGTCCACGGGGCGGGTGCGAGAACCTCCCAGACGTTACTGCCCCCGCGCGTAGCTCACCGCGCTAACAGCCGTGACGCTCGAAATAATCACCTCGGAAATAGCTCCATTCATATCGCTGCCATCACGCGCCGCCGCAGAAAACCATGCACTCCGCCAGTGGCGCGCCTCTTACCAACATATGAAAAAAATACTCCCCGCCGATAGCCGCATGTTAGGCTACGCATAGGCAGTTCGGGTTAAAATGAGCACTCAATAAAGCCCTGCTAAAGTTATATTTTCAGTCGATTCGTATCTTTCCACGCGTTAACGGCTAACAACGGGAAGTATCTAACCTCTCTGAACAAGTCACTTAATTTTTGTGCGTGTAAGATAAATTGTGAAGTCGGTAGGTACCGATACAGTTTATTAAACAAATGTTTATTATTTATATAAAATACAATTATATCGATTTCGGTTTATTTTGTTTCTGTATTGTTATTTTTAAATGGGAAAACACACGGAACTATATTGCGTAATTTCGCTGCCAACCATACAAGCAGTAAGGCAACTACAGTCAATGTTGAGTTATATGCAGTAACGGCAAGATATATTTTTCAAAGGTTAAATTTTTAGTGCTCACTTTATCCCGAATGACTCATACCAACATGAGAGCACGGAGTTACGTTGGCAACTCACAAATAAATGTAATCTCCTATGTGACTGACACGTGCAATGGTTAGATCCAGCGATTTGTGGCGAAAATAACTGTGCACTACTTTGTTCCGTTGTATTACGTGCGCATCTGCAGCTTTACTTCATGGTTATTGGCAGTGTGTATTTGTATATAGGCGTTGCTCATCTGGCTGTGCCAATCAGAACAAGGTTACTTTAACACCACACGCATGTGATTTGCACATAGAAGTACATCACGGGGCAAGTTAAAACATCCAATTACTGAGCATAAAGTAGGGATGCTAATGTACAAATGTAAGGCATTGAAACAAAATGTCGTTTTGAAATGCAGTGTTACTCCCATAAACGATGTACAGCCCATATCAACAAGTGGCGCCTCAGAGCTACTGTTAAAAATTGTGACCAACAGTTCCATGCATGGCAGCGCGGCATCACAGACTAAATAGTAATACAGACGTGAAATGACGTGGCGGCTCGTTTGATATAGGCGAACTTGGCCGCTTATTGGCTGCCCGAGGCTGTAGACTCCAGCCCCATGTCTATTTGGCTCCTGCATGTTACTACAGGTTTCCTATTGGCCTGGCTGCCGACTAGCAGAGCAGCTGCCTCACGCTGATTGGCAGTAGGTGTTTCCGCCATGTTGCTGGCCAGGGAAGCCATTTTGCTGGCGTGTGTGACTGAGTTCGCCTTCCTGCCGACTATTTCACTTCTGTATTCCTAAATATTCTGTGGCGG
>PNEQ01039937.1:0-10859 GCA_003012365.1 Medauroidea extradentata | reverse complement strand
CCTCGAGCAAGGTCAATAGCACACTGGCTAATCAAAACAAACAATGACAGGTGCGCCGTGACTGCAATGCGCCGGAACTTGTCTTAACTTGCCGTTGTGCCTACACTGACTTCGCGGGGGCACAACGGCAAGTTAAGACAAGTCAAGTCAAGACTTGACGCGCAAACACTGGCTTCGCGGGGGGAAGAATAATAGCGCATTTAAATTTTTTTGGACAATTTTTTGTGATTCGGATAATCGGCGATTCGGATAGTCGGAGTTCGGATAATTGGAGTTCTACTGTACATTGAAAAAATTATGTTTCATCTTCCTATTTACATGCGGCCAATGTAAGAAATCTTAGTGTTAATGATATAATTTAACTGAAAACGAAGACCAGCTTACCTAACAAGTGTTAACCATGGTCCGTTTGCGGTATAGGGTTAAACGAAATCCTTCTTTGGCGATTTGAAGAATTGCCATTGCACCAACATTTTATTACTTAGATAATCTAAATATTTAATAACGTATAGAAAATTTAAAGAATTTATTTGAAATGTAATTAAAACAAACAAAATATATTAGTCATATGAATTAAGCCTGCGAAGTATCCTGTACATTTGTATAGTTTACGTTGACAAGAGATCACCTGCTAGGGTTAACTCGGTTAATGATTATGGATCTTCATCATTCAAGGCTAGCCACGTAATGATGTAACACATGCAGAAAATACCATAGTTCACTTTGTCAAACGATAACGTGTTAACTCGGTTACAAGATCATGACGCTTCATCATTAGAGTTTATCCAGGAATTGATGTAACATACGCACCGTGTTTTGTTTCGACTCATCGTTGTGTCGAATACGTGAACTTTGAAGTCTAGCTTACACAAAAAAATAAATGCGAAACTTTTAGTTTTCTACCTAATATCTGTGGTTTTCTTTGATTGACATTTGCGTAGCAATGGAACACGTAAAAAAAAACTAAACCTAGAATGAGAGTGTTTTGTAATGTCCTTTCACATTTCTCTAGTCGATAATCGTTTACGGCGAATTGTACGAAACCTGTGTATAATGAGAATCCGGGCATATACTTATTATTTTAAATAGTCATATTGTTACAAAATGATTCTTTTGTAAGTCGTTATTATATTGGGGGTTCATAAGTTATTATTAGTTTGGCGGGTTTCACTCAGATGGTAGCTACACTGTGGGTTTATTTAGATGTTATTTAGGGCTAATGACTTTAAGACAGTTATGGTTAAACGGGCATTTACTATACTACAATGGCATGTACTCTGAATACATAATAGGTTACAGCGTATTCTATTTATTTAGGAGGGGAGAGCAATATTACTGAGTATTAAGTTATAATATTAAGTTGAGAGTTGCTGCCACATAACTGTCTCTTAGTCTTTTAACCCTAAATAACATCTAAATAAACCATCAGTGTAGCTACCATCTGAGTGAAACCCCCAAACTAATAATAACTTATGAACCCCCAATATAATAACGAGTTACAAAATAAATCATTTTTTAACAATTTGTTATAACGTGACTTTACTACGGGCCGTGTTTCATTATGTTCGTCCTACTCAAGTAGGCTTTTGAATTGCAGTAACCTCGAAACATTCCACGAGAAACGCTACTGAAATTTGAAATCTATCACAGTTTTGTTAATTTACTAAAAAATAAATTTCTTTTCATTTTAAAGTGGCCTTAATATACCTCAAATTGAACTAATGTTTAACGTATGAATGTTCCACGCGTAGAAACCAGTCGAGCCAGTATTGCATTACTTAAGCTGACGAATCAATCATTCTGTCTGACAGATGTGCTCGGTATTCAAATGTCCGCACTTTGCAACTACAAAGAGTCAACATTTTCCGCGCTATTACGCCAGAATATCGAAGAGGTTCCATTACCGTAGACAGCTTAAAGCTCTCCAACCGCAAAGGCAGTTTAGATAGCTATTTTGGATAACATGCGCAAAATGCGTGCATTTAATGGACGACTTGAAGTACACGCCACCTGACGTCACCGCAGACGAAAAGTACTGTGGGAAACAAAGCTTGTTTACAAACATACTGATTTGTTAGTTGGTAATTACAGAAATCAAAAATGTTGCGCATTCATAGATTTGCACGCAAGGGTAAAAAATAGTTGTTTCTACTTCATGGTTAAGATACGCAAATACATAACATTAATGTTTTCCTGAAAAAATGGCAAATTCCAAAAAAATAATCAATTACCTTGACGTACATCTCATCCGGGACATGTGAAGCCAAACAGCTAAATGAAGGTTATGTTCGGCTGCGGTATCCATGGAGATATGAATTGTTTCCCTCACCTGACTGAAGCTCCGCCTCTTTTCAAGTCGTCCATTACGGGAGAAAAGGTTTGATTACCGCTACCAAATCAGACTTATCTATAAATTTCCACTTTTGAAAATTTAATGTGTACCTACATAAAACGTTTCAAAAAGAAAAGATCAACCTTGGTTTTTACAAATGAGCAGATATAGGCAATTATACAATTCAAAAGATCGTTTATATTTCACGCGACACGTGAAAAGCAGATCTGCTAAAAATATTTTCTGTTGTTAATTAACATTTTAGTTTCCACCAAGTAGATTATAGCCTGTAGGAATTCGTTTTAAGAAAACGCAGTTCTAATGAGAAGAGTTAATACATTTTGGTTTAGATCGTGTCCTTTATATCCGAATAACTTTTTCGAACAAATTTTTTATTTCTTCTTATGTGACCACCAGACGATAAAAAAATATCGTTATTATATTAAACGAAAAATATAACAAATGCATTTCAAGAACTAGAGCTAATAATAAATGTTGTTTGTGCGATATTTTGTGTGTGTGTGTGGTAAAGTGTGTTAAAACGAAGAGAAGTAACTTCTTTGCGTGACGATACAACATAAAAAGTGAGTCCAAAGTCGAAACCACTTAGGGTAGTGGTATCCTGAAAACTCTACGTTATAACTGGATTTATTCAATAAGGGATCAAGGGGTTAAAATATTTTGTTGTGTAAACACTGTTAAGATTTACGTTGCATAATACGAAGTATTTTCAAAAAAGTAGTTATAAACGTGATTTTAATGTTTCGTTGTACTGAGCTATCCTACACTATAGGGTGACACACTCCTTGACTAACCGTATAATTACAACTATGTATAATTGCATTTAAATTACAGTATGAGTAGTACAATTTTGCTATTGCTATTGTATTTTTCTTTCTTTCTCTCACTATAGCATGTGCGTGTATATATATATATATATATATATATATATATATATACACACACACACACACACACGCACACTCACACAGAATGTCCAGAAGCTTCCGCATATTAATCACACACCGTGCGAATCCTGAGAGATCGAGACCCGGCGGGACCTCGTGCATAGAGTGTCTTGTTCCGCCTTAGAGGCAATAAGTAAGCAGATTTTGGATTAAGTATTTTAATGATTCTTTATTTTTCATGTATTTTGGTGCATAGGTTGCACTCTTCATTTGTTTTATTATCAGGCGCAAGAACAAACAACGCAGATGGTCTTCCTACCCGTGAACATGCTTTGTCGGGAAATATTCGATCGTCTTGGTCGTGGCATTGTCAATGATGATTCAAAGAGAATACAAATTACTGATTATTACTGATTATTGATTTCTGACAAAATTTATAACTATCAAATTTTCAAACATACTTATCCATAGACAAAATTACGTTTAGCTGTCATTTGCGTTTTGTTATTCCATGTCTTATGCGATTTTGTTATACCACATTTTATAGTGACTTGTATTCTCTTTGACGTCACACGGGAACGCGGTCGAACGGGATAAAAAGTATCCTATGTCCTTCTCCTGGTTCTAAGCCACCTCCCCACCAATTTTCAGCCAAATCAGTTCAGCCGTTCTTGAGTTATAAATAGTGTAACTAACACGACTTTCATATATATATATATATATAATATTATTTGCCATACGTGAAGATATACTGCACGCAGAACGTGTAAGCAGTAAACAAGTAAACAATACTCCACGTAGCACGTAGAGTGTTTACAGGGAATGCATTTACAAACACGCGGTACCTGCACTCGTGCTCAATCTCACGCTCTCACACTCTGCACTGTTGAACACACCCTCTGACGTCACTCTCGAGCGAGATACATGGAGGTATTAGTCTACGGAGTGGAAGCCTTTGAGTAAATTTGAAGCCAGCCAAAAGACGACGTTTAAATACAAGGATAGAGCTAGTGGTGGCAAAAACATGTAAACATAGCATTGAGATGAATGAAAATGTTATAGTTGTTTGTTAACTACACATTATGGTGAAAGTTTTTGCAGCTCTTGGCCTTAGAAACAGATTCGGTCGTTGCGGAGGATTATCTTTGTACAGATAAGAAACTTTTATTTAAATTCATCAAGTTTATAAAGTACATACACGCAGCGAGAGCTAATTCGGTTTTTTCAATATTTCTGAAGCAATTATAAACTGTTGTGTACGATTCAAATAGAGAATTTGCACGAATTTTTGTAAAAAAATTACGTAATTACATTGCTTTCTGCTATTGTTTTGCCACCCAAAATATGGCGACTCGTGAAAAATAACGTCCTGCGCATGCGCAGTTCGAAAATGTTCGAAAATGATCGGCTTCACATGATAACTATTGAAATCTTAGAGTAAATATATGGTAGAGGGAGTATCCTCTATACAGCTGCGTACGAAATTGTGTGTTCAACATGTGTCACGTGACTTTAGTGAAATATGCGCGGGAGATTTGTAATAACATTGAGAGCCAAGATAATAATTGCTTAGTAATCACAACTATGTTGGGTTATTTTGGTACCTTATGAATTTATGAACTAAGGAGAGCATACTACCATATTATCGCATAGTATAATTGCGTAGAAATTTCAGAACGACAAATGTAAACAATGTTTGCCACGTTACAGTTTTCCTTAACCCAGCTGTTTTTAGTAAAAAGTAAATATTAGCTACGTACTTACTATAAGGTTTTGAACCGAGATCTTGGTGACACCTCATGACTAAATATATATTCTGGAAGGTACGCCATGAGTTTCAAACATCACGACTGCATTTTAAAGCCGAGAAAACATAAATAAACGACACCAAACGCTCGAGACCATGTTGGACACACATTTGTGACGTCATGTTCCCTCTACTATATATTACCTCTATGATTGAAATGTACGGCAGCTGCCACTCCATAGACTAATACCTCCATGGCGAGACAGCGCGTACTAATATTTGTGCTGCTTGGAGCACTGCCGTAACTGTATACTCTGTGAAACTTGGTTTTTGCTCCCAGGTTCCGCGTACATAAACTTAACCCAGTTGGTGGCCGGTATACGAAATGCGCTTACCCTCGCACTAGTGGACCATTAGCGTCCAGACAACCGCCGAAGATTTACACCCGAAATACGGTTTCGCCAAACAAAAGATGCGGGATTGTTGCGTTACCAACTGCGGGCAGAAATTTTTCACACGATAAAAACTGTAATTATGGCCTGGCGGGGGTGATGCGTGTACGGGTATTATGGAGTGTAAAAAACCACATAAAAATTGTGCAATAGGGTTTATGAGCGAGAAAGGTTTTATTGCAAGCCACATTTAACTTTCTCTTTTTTTTTATCGCGGCGATTTGTCATTCCCGAAAACGCACGCGGTCGTAATTCTTGAGCAAAATTATTATTTTTTTTTTTTTGGTGTACAGTTTTTCAGGCCACTTAGTTGCAAGATATCTCGAAACAAATGATGAGTTTCAGAAACTCATATGAAATTTTTTTTAAGTTTATAGAAGTATAACTCATCATTGGGATACCCGAAATGTTTGTATTTGATAGTGAAGACAATGTTATCGCCAACTTCCGGCATGTGTACAGATGTATTCCTCTTGTCACTAGACTTGCCTTACATGGATTCTGTTTTTAAAAATTCAAGTGATAGTCGACCTTTCCTCGCGTCTGGCAGGTTGAAAACGTAACAAATGCTCGCTAGAATATATATATATATATACACACACACACACACACACACACACACATCGGGCTGAGACTGTCTTGTAATGATTTTATGTGTCTGTAATACAGAATAAATATTCAGCCTTATCCTTGCTGTGACTATTTTAACTGCAAAAATGGCTGTACTGTTACTTCATTCCGAAGGAATCGGTTACATTTTCAGCTATCAGGTAAAATAAATATTTGTGCAATATTTCGACCACATTCTTTAGGGCGTTCCAGAGGGAACAAATTATAATTTTGTATTTGTATTTAACAATGTTAGTTTTGTAGAAGTTACTTGGGGAGTACGTTACCCTCTTACGAAAAAAAATTAACTTAGCCAATTTTTAAAGGCATTTCAAGGTCAAAATTGGCGTGTTTTTAGTTCATACACAGTCTAGAAAAATTAATAAACATAATGAATCAAAATACTTCGCAGTGAAACTACACGCTACTGGCTAGGGAATTAAGTATGTAAAAACCCATACAACATTTTTTTTGTGTTTAAAAAAATCTGAAAGTAACAAACAAATTCCAAAATTAAGAAATTAAGAAAAAAAGAATTCAAACAAGATTGAATGAGTTTTTATTTACGTAAAGCCAGAGCCAGTGTCATTATCCTTCTCTGTGAATTTTTTAGTTTCATTATGTTGATTGGTTTTCCACGATTGTATGAGCTAAAAAACATGCAAATTTCGGCTTTGAAATGCCTGTATGGGAGAACTGACTGAGTTATTATTTTTTTTTGGGAAGATAATGTACTCCCAAGTATGTCTATAAAATTAACACCGTTAATACAAATACAAAATTAGAATTCCCCCCCCCCTCTGAAACACCATTAAGCCGTTAGGTTTTTCAAAGGCATATCATTTTATATTTTACGAGTTAAATCGTTAATTTAGTTTCGAGCCTTTTTAACTTCGCCATCGGTCCCCGGATTTTCACATGTGGGAATCGTATCGGAAAATGCTGTTGGTCGCCGGTTTTTTCGGGGATATCCCATTTACCCCACATTTGTTATTCCAGCGGTTCTCCACATACTCACCTCATGTCACCCCTCATAAGCGATAAAGACCTAGACGCTATAAGCTGAGCAAAATCTCTCACTCACTCACTTCTCCACAGTGTTTCGCAATGCTTCATTATTCTATAGCGCCAAATTACGTTTACAAGCCCGGAAACGATAGTGATACAAATATGACCACGGCAAATATTGAAACGCATAATTTTAGCCCGAAGAAATATGGTGTCTTCTGTGTATAATATACAAAATGCCTTTAAAATTAGTACATAAATTTAGATGGTTGACAGATGATTTTTGAAACTAATGTTTTGAAGCAGTGGTAATTAATTCGCGTTTCCTTAAAAAAAATAGAAATACATAATCTAAAAGCATTTTACTAGCTACAACTCAATTTTTGTTGCGGCAAAGACACATTTTATGCAACTTCAGTATTTTTTTTCACTAGAAATGTTTGTTCAAAGTTTGCAACATTGGTAACGAAACCTGTCTTTGTAATAAAATAGTTTGTTGGGAATATTTTTGTAAACGTTAGTTGTAGTTTTTAAAATACAATATTAATGTAAAATGTGTTTGCTACCAGGAAACTAAATGTTTATCAAATGAAGCCTAGTAACGACCAATTTAATTAACACCGGATAGTGGTTTTTAAATGAGATCCTTGCTTTTCAGCATTATTTATTTATTCATTGTAAGATAATAAACAGATTTAAATAAACACGTGTTCTTTTTACTGTGCAGTACATCGATGTCGATGCATGTAATTATTTATATATATATTTTTCTATGTACGTATTTAGAATTTTATAAAGCTGACAACAAATACAATCAAATGCTGTTAAATAATTACGCAACATGAAAAATAATGTAGCATTGACTTTGAACGCATACGTGATATATAATGTTAATTGCATCAAAAACACTCACGAAATTCCTTATCATTTATCATCACATCTGCGCTCATTTCAAGGACAATTTGTGCTTACAAATGTTAGTTAATGTCAGACGTGCAAGAACCAATTTGTGTGCAAACTTCAACTTATGTCTTCTCATAGTTTGGTGACAGTATTATTTTGTCACACTACATAGAAAATGAACGTGTATTGGGCATATCCTTGCACCAGTTTTAAACATTCTGAGTCAAATTTTTGTAATTTTTTAAAAAATTTTATTACTGCCATAAATACACACTAAGAATGAATGTAAAACAAAAAAAGATACTCCATTAAAAAATTTCGTTAGACAACATTTCTTACTTTTTTATTCCCTAGTTTTCTGTGATACATGGTTTACTGGAATGGCGAACGTCCGAAATACTTCCTTGATTTGTAACGTTTGTTAACTGTTATAAACTGACAGTTTTTTTTAAATAGTTTTAAAATAAAAGCCACACGACTATAGAGCCATGAAAATTTTATTTTCGTTGGGGCTGACGTCAGCCTTAATGGCTTACCTACACGCACAAAAATGTACATCATATTATATAATCAGATATTATTTTCTTGATGCGTAATCTATAAAAATATTTGTCATATGACTAAGATAAATCAGCAGAACCCTGAAAAATTCGTGTTTTCTTTCCAACACAAGCGAGAATTCCAGAAACTGCACGTGAAGTGTCACTTTCGTAATTTGATGCTGTTATGCATCAATAGACTATGCGACAATTTAATGCTATCAGTAAAACATACTGTAAGTTTTTTTTGATTTGAAACAGTCTTACAAAAAGTATATTAGTATTGAAATCCAATATTCCTAATCAAGGGATATCGAGGTAACAACATTTTATAAGACCGTTTCAATGTAGAAATGTGTTTTATATCAAACTAGCAATTGACACTTAGTCTCTTGATGTACAACGCTGTCCAATTGGTCTTTGACTTAGTTATTTGACACCTTCTGGAAGTCGCTGAGCCAATAAGAAGAATGTTAACTAATCACATGGCCATTGTACCGTGGAAGCGAGCAGCTAATGAGCAGCTGCTGTCTGCTTGAGAAACATACATTCTTGGAGGCTAGTCTACTGGTAAGCGAACCCGCGAATTATCCTGGACTCTACAAATCAGTCAAGCGAGCGGATAGATATTTCGGCGAGTTTTTTATTCACTTCGTAAAAACACACATTCGTATTTGACTTGAAAGACATGCGGCGTGAAATAATTTGTCTGGCACACGTTTTCATTTACGCGCCACGAAACGTCCGCGCGTTCTGCATGGCTGTTCATCATTCCGCAATAGGCTTCCAATGAATGCGGGAAAAAATATTGTGTCCAGAAGGAGGGAGAAAATATGTATATGTATTTGCAAGAAGATAAAATACACCACTGATAAAAAAAACCGCGTGGCAGTGAAGAAGGAGGAGGAGGAGGCAAGAGGACGAATAAAAATAAAATAAAAATGAAAAACATGAAACTTCTCAACCCTTAAATCTTCTCCTCTTTCCCTTCGGCGTTTCCCTTCTTCCCAGCCGCAGCTCGTTGCTCAATATGGTCAGACTGAGCGCTTCCTAGCCGAAACAGAATTAGAATAGCGGATAGCTCGGGCGTGCACACCAACACACGCATTGCCGGAGTCAACCGGAACACAAACCCCCGGTCCGGGCCATTCCACGGGATTTATAACGCACCGAGGACTCCGGGGGAGGGGGAGGGGCCAGGGTATACATTCCTCCCCCCTCCTGAACCTTGGCATGGACGTCCAAAATAATACTAAATGGACGCCCAAAAGTTGATAAACGTATTTAAAGAGACATCCCTACCTGTATTTCAAATGTGTTGAAGCAAGTTACGATTGTTCACTTTTTACGGAACTATTTAACACGAATTATATATATACGAAAAGAACAAACACTTTAAAATAGTTTCAAAAATTCGGCACGTTTATAAGAAACGTTAATTTCTGGCCACTCAAAACGGCCAAAAATGACTTTATTAAACTGCCTTAACTCAAAAATTAGCAATCGAATTAAAAAAAAAAACATATTTACAGAAACAAGCGTTGACTTTGAACTATGCTGCCCAAAATAAAATAATATGGTCACTACTTTAAGTCCCATAGGAAAAGGGATAATAGTAAAACACTGCACGCCAGCTGAGTGACTTGCACGGAGAGGCGATAATACATTATATACGTCGTTCAACTGCAACCTTACCGCTCCTGCTTCACACACACAGACATAGCTTATCTAGGGAGGTACCTTAAACAGAAGTGCTGCAATATCATTCGTTTGGTGGAATTCCGCTGACACTATACCTTATTTCAAAACTAACTTACGCTTAACATTATTTTGCCCGGAACTCAACCTTTAACCCTGGTGAAGGGGGACGTGGGGTGAGTATGGAACAACGCCGTGATGAAGGGACGGAGGAAACGGGAGATCCCCGAGAAAACCCGCCGACCAGCGGCATCGTCCGGCACGACGAAAATGCGGGGACCGGCCTCGCTGGGACTCGAACCCGGATCGCAAGGGCTCTATCCGCAGCCCCCCTAATTAGTTATGAAGATTGTAGGCAGTTAGGGATAAAGTGAGCACTCAGAATAGCCCTGCTAAAGTTCTACTTTCAGATAATTCGTATCTTTCCACGCGTAACGGCTGACACCTGGAAATATCGATCCCCTCTGGACCACGGTCGTAGAAGAACAGGTCTGGACACTCGCCTATCTAACAATGCATTTTGCTTGACCCCCTTGTTGTTTGGCTGTAGTTCGTCAAGTTACCGAGAATGTTTTACTTTTTGGCGCTGTTTTCCGGGCGGTCGGACTCAAACTCCGCCCACTTTTTTCCATCGTTAAATTTATAAAGTAAATAAAGATTGCT
>PNEQ01039936.1:0-10859 GCA_003012365.1 Medauroidea extradentata | reverse complement strand
TCGTGTTAAAAGGCCTGATGGTACTGGTGGGCAATGGTACAATGATGTTGCCTGGTACTTCGTTTGTGGTGGTGCTGTTGCTCCTGTTACAAGGCCTGATGGTACTGGTGGGCACTGGGAAATTTATGTTGCCAGGTACTCCTTTTGTGATGGTGCTGTTGCTCGTGTTAAAAGGCCTGATGGTACTGGTGGGCAATGGTACAATGATGTTGCCTGGTACTCTGTTTGTGGGGGTGCTGTGGCTCCTGTTACAAGGCCTGATGGTACTGGTGGGCACTGGGACAATAATGTTACCTGGTACTCCGTTTGTGGTGGTGCTGTTGCTCGTGTTAAAAGGCCTGATGGTACTGGTGGGCAATGGTACAATGATGTCGCCTGGTACTCCGTTTGTGGTGGTGCTGTTGCTCGTGTTAAAAGGCCTGATGGTACTGGTGGGCAATGGTACAATGATGTTGCCTGGTACTTCGTTTGTGGTGGTGCTGTTGCTCGTGTTAAAAGTCCTGATGTTACTGGTGGGCAATGGTACAATGATGTTGCCTGGTACTCCGTTTGTTGTGGTTACGTCATCGTGTTCGTCGCTTTCCGAAGTGGGGCGTGGCTGGTTGCCCTCAATCATTGAAGCTTACGGTACATACGCCAGTGGCAGATCGTCAGGACGTAAAGAACACGACATCCCAGGACATGCTGGTGTTACCGACGGCCGGCATCCTAATGTCTACTCCCTCGATCGATACCAACAGACACCGGAGGGAGCCCTACAACCTACGACCTCGCCCACGACAGAAACAGCAGACCTGCTGTGCACTGCCAGACGACTCAGTAGATGACGCCGGAGACTTCTACTCACAGCAGACCCTAGTGTTCAGTCGTCTGGGGCGACACCAGCAGAAGAATTCATAGCGAATGCACACACCCGCCGTGACCAGTCGTTTTCTGGTGGGGGGCGTATGTCGTCGTACCAGGCCACAGCCCAGGTGGAGTTGCACCTGGTCGCGGCAGGTGTTCGCAGAGTGTGTCAGTGGCAGGTGTGCGCTGGTTGGTAATGACAGATGTGCGATACTTGAGAGTGTGTGGCAGATCAGTGACAGTGGCAGGGCATGTGTGAACTTGATACCAACGTGTGACACCTGCCATCCTGGCCATCTGCCAGTGCAGGACACATGGCTTCCCCGCCCCCTCTCTCTGCCAGTGCGTGAAGAAGGCAGTCTGGAAGCAGCGGCCGCGATGGACAGAACGAGAGAGATGTGGTGTGCTTCGGGACTCTGATTCGTCCAGCAAGAATTGTAACGTACGTGTGCAACTATCCGGCCCAATGTTTTACTTTGTTTCGCCCTTTGGAACTGGTTTACTTAAGGCCCTAAGGTATGGAGGTGTGGACCGCCCCATAAGTGTCCATGTAAGGTGTAGTTTTCTCCAGGTCCTCACTGCTTTTCCCGATCCGCAGCTGTTTCAACTCGCCAGGTGAGAGAGGGGCACGCCGGCACGAACAGACAACGACCCATCGAGCCTCGTGTTCTCGGCTACACACTTAACCGGGTGGCGCCCAGAGTATTCCGACGCAGCTCCATTCCTACCTCACTCTCACTGAATACAGCATTAATTATAACACATCTATTTTAAATTTAACTACTATTATATATATTATACACATGCTACTTTAATACCACTAAAGTTAATTTTACAAATAACACAATTACTGTAAAAAAAGTGGCAATAAGTGTACAACAGTTGATCATATTATATTCCACGTTGCTTAGTAATATTTTTTGACAATACTTTACATCATTAATTAACAGAAAAAATTGGAAAAAATATATTACGATAGACTACAGTTTTATTATATTTTAGCCACTTCTGTTGGTAAATGGATTCTTGTTTCTGTCCCCAAATACTGCGCAGTGCACACACATCCTGGTTGTACAGCCATATAGGAAACCTTACATTTCTGGCATTCATTATAGTTTTTGCAAAAGCATTGTCGAGTATACCTGTTGCATGCAGTAATTCGTGCATCATCACAGCAGGAACAACAATGGATACCTTGATGTTACCCAATTTTATGTGAATCAATGTGGCACTAGGGTTGAAATGACCAAATTCTCGAAAGGCAAACTCACCAAAGTAAAAAAAATAGCCAGCAGTCGTAGACATCATCCGAATACACGAATTCCAGCGGCAAGTAGTAAGAAACTCGTTGCATTATGAATTCTAGCATCTGACAAACTCTCTTCATGTATCGAGTCTCCAACAAGATCTTGTAACCCATCACTTTTCGAAAAATGGTAATTGTGAATAATGCAAAACTTTACACCTTCTCTTAGCAACTGATTCTTGTATTTCATCAATCCCATATTGTGGAATGAAACATTGAATCTACAATTACTTTGCAGTCGATTTTTTGTAGGCCAATCGGAAGTTTCCAACATATGCCAGGCGGGCATGTTGTCGCAAACCATGTTACCCGGTCGAAAACGTGTGTACATATTATGTTTGTAGTATCGAAATCATGTACATTAGGATTGGAAAAAAGAGCAGGAGCAGATGATTGCTGGCAAAAGACAAATTTGATGGCCACCTATAATGTACAATGTACTAGAAAACAACTGAAGTTAAACAGTTTGATAAAGTCCTTTATATACTGTGCTACTACCGCAATTTATTTTCAACAATGAGATTTTTTTTGTATCATGAGGAAGAATGACAGAAAAAATAGAAGTTTGTATTTTCTTTCTTATTTCAGGTCAAATTAGAAAGTAATTTTTTGTTGTATATTTTCCTGCTCATTACAAATTTGAGATTTATTTTTTGAGGACCTCCTACAAAAGTTGATATATTTTTGATACCTCGATAATAATAAAAAAAAATGGAAGTATACATTTTATTTCTTCATTTAATGTAAAATTTTGGAAGTTATCAATTAATAACCTTATGGGTCCTTTCTCTTTGGTGTCCAGTCACATACTGACAAATAAATTATACCTACAAAAGACCCCAGACAAATCGGTACTCGATGCTGATTGACCGAGTTTCGCGATCTCAAATGTTTCCTGTATTCTGATAGGCCGAATTTCAAAAAGGGGCATGGCCAGACAACCGCGGTTATATAAATGGCTGAGAGTCGCGTGCGTACCTTCCAGTCTAACTTACAATATCCTAGAGACAGGAAGGGTAGCAAGGCTGACTATCAGGTCTTATTAAATATAAAATATAACATATAGCTATAAACTATTACTTTTACCTTTAATAAGTTATAGCCAGTAGCTGCAGGTGGCTAACATTTTTGAGTCGCCTTGCAAAAAAAATATGGACCCTTAGGATTGCAAATTTGAGGCCTTACATTTACCAGCACCTCAATTTTGGATATTGGGAGCACTCGGAGAAAAATTGGTGTTTGCTAATTTTGCTTCATATATTTTTGGCTGCTAGGCAGGGCTTCATAGTTGCCTATATTGAAACAGTTTGTTTACAAAATTGGGAGCACTCTGAGAAAACCATCTCCTTTTTTAAAGTAACATTATAAATACACTTGCATGAAAAACTGGACGAGTCAATAGTCATGCGACGGCGTACTATTGCTGAACCGATTAACTGTAACTTTAATCGTAAAATGAAAAGTAAGGTTTGGTTTTTGAAATTTTGTTACTGTTTACTTTTCTGACTAGTGTGTCATTTAATTCGTGATAACTGTCGTGATATGTCATGGCGATTGCAGTATAGTGTCCGCGGTTCGACAAGTTTGCTGAATGAACGACCATCGACAAGAATTTGTAAATTAAAGAAAGTTAGTATTGGGTCTCATCTGGACAAGGGTGCTGTCTCATATCGATATTTTTTGATGCCGACACGCCATCCCTCCTCTTTCCAGATTCATCAAAAATATTCAGTTGTATCAGCAAAACTGTGGGAAATTTGATAATGCATATTTTATTGTCAGCAGTACCCCGAGTTTACATTTTTCACAAAAATAATCGTTTACTCTCTCTGTGTGGAGACTAATGTTAATTGCATCTTGTAAGGTGTTTACTTTTTAATTATTCAGTATCAGTTCTCGTAACATTTCTCAGGTAATGTTTTGTTTTTCACATTTTGTACAGGTAATAGTAGTTTTGAGCTGGCCAGAGTAAATAGTACCTATCGAATATGTAGGGCCCTGCATATTTTTAATTTTTTCAAGTAAATGAAGCAAAAATTCACTAGCATCTTGCTGCTGACCTGGAATTTTTGGTCAATGTACTGCAGTTTGTTTTCTAAATTTGTAGGTTTGATAATTATGAAATAGTTACTTTTTTTAATCTTCTACTAGTTTTCCCAAATTATAGATTAAAATATTTTTTCCATTCATCTGATTATCACAAATGCCTTCATTACAATTTTGACAGTTTCGTACCCAATATAAAAATTGTGGGATTTGAAGGAGGGCCTGCAAAGTAGCATTCAAGAAACACATATTGTTTAAATTTTTGACCATTCCTTTTTTGGGTAAGAAACCGATCTCTGTATCGGGATAATTTATATCGCTGGGTGTTACTGCCTCCATCAAATTGTCCCTGAATTATGCATGAAAATGTAAATTATTTATTGCAGCTACACATTCTTTAATGAAAGTGGGGTAAAAAAACTCGTCGCAGTTGATCAACCTAGAGTACAAAACTGTTAGGACAGAGTTGTAAAATGGTTTCACGGCATATTCCTGTCCCGTCATCAGCATGTGAAGTGCTCTGAGTGTCAAGTACGAACTTTGTTTAGAATAACTATCGGGAACAATGTAAGAATAGAGAGTTTCTATGGTGAAAGTGTTGTTGTTCACAATTTCCAGCCACTTTAACTATGCATAGGATCTATATGATCCAAATAATTTATGAAATCTAAGCTAGAAAGTGTTTCTATTATGTATCTAGATGTATTCTTTACATTCATGTAAAATTCGCCTTTTAGATAGGCTGCTTCGTATATTGTACTTTCGTAGTTTTTATTGTCTGTAATGTCAAGATCAAAAATTGGTGACCATTGATTAGGCGATATTAAAATTGAGAACCTTGGTATTTCTGGTGATTGTAGAGTTTTGAACAGTTGAAGTATTTCTGGTCTTATGGTAACTATCGATTCTGAAAGTTCCGTCTCTCGCCTTTTTAATTCGACCAGTTTCTTTTTTAAATCCATTACTTTAATTTTGATGGAAAAGTTATTGCCTTTCGTTTCGTTTATATAGCGTGAAAAGTTTTCATCATTTAGCAAAATAAATTTTCCTTTTGCAAATGCCTGAAAAACATATTTCTAAATTTTAGTTGCATGAAAGTAAGTCGTGATGATATAATTTTGACATATTTATCCAAAGTTGTAATTTTTTCGTTTACGAATATTTAATTTCGTGTAAATTTTCAGTCTCTATTGTAAAAGTGTATGCTATCTAGCATACTGGTCTAAAATGAGGGTAAAATATTTTTCCAAGTTTCTTTTGCTTCCTAGCATAAGCACCAGTGATTTATTTTTGTCCAAATGCGTCAAGGTATTCTTAAGCAAAACATTAACATTTAATAGCATTGTATTCACTGCAATGATGATAATACAAACGTATTGAAAAATACCATTTTTTTACGTAGCATAACTATCACATTTCTAGCATTTGGTTTTCTGTCGACTTACTTGTAAAATGTAAATAAATTTATGAATTATTTATTACCGAAATATATTTGAATTACCTACCCCTTCATAAATGGATACATCAGCTCAAGTTATTCAATGTCTCTAGGTTGTAGTTTATCGAACAAACGGCCGCCACTTACCATCACTGAATCTACTGTGAAAGGTTCGTGCAACAACCCAAAACTGTGCCCAAATTCATGCAACAATATAGATGTTAGTTTGTCGACATTCTAAATATCTTCAATATAAATTACTATGCCTCTGAAAGGAGGAAGATACGCTTCTGCCTGTATGTTACCCAGACCATCCATAATTTTGAACTTAATTGGTATGTATGTATTTTTACAGAACTGGCAGAAGTTAAAACTGTTGTATTAAATATAGGATAATTTAACTGGCTGTTGTATATTTGTGCTGTCTTAAATATGGTGTTTTGGCACAGCTGAATATTCTAGGAGTGTGGCAATACATTAGAATCAAAAATTAAATCAAACGGAAAATGTTCCTTGATATAAAGAATAAAATTAATAATATTGTGTCATTTGTCAATTGTATAATTTATTAACAGTAAGACCATAAATATGTACAAGTAACAATCATTAAAAACCACAACATGTTCTAAATAATTCTTGACAATATAAAAGTTTTTTAAATAATAGAAATAATGAAATATATAAATAATAAAATTCAAATATTCTATATCATACAGTAATATTGCAATATGAATATAAATAGATATTTACATTGTTATAACATGAAAGAAAATATTATAAATTATACAAAATTAATGTTATGATATGAAAGAAAATAATATAAATGTTACAAAATAATCATGCGATATATAGAGGACAAAACCATCACACTCGTGCTTTCGCCAGCATCTGTATTGACCATCTCAGAGCTAAAACAAAGTGCAATTAAAAAACCATTAAGTCTGGTAATTAATTTGTATCCCGTATCCAATGGTTTACAAACAATAACAAACATCCAACAAAACCAGCCAAAAACATCACACTTTCGATCGACTGTTGAAAATAAAAAAACACACAACTCTATTCAAACATTGTTCAATTGATAATTTTGCATAAAAATGAAATTTTTGCCGAGGAAAGAACATTTTTGGACTGAAATTTGATCAAAATTTAAAAATTTCACAATTTTATCCACAAAAAATAGTACACAATAATTTTTTTTCGTAAATATAACTAGTTTACCTTGCACAGTTCCAGTCAGGTGCCCAGCCGGTCAGGGTCGACCGTCCACCATGTACAGTTGTATTGGTGGTGGTGGTGGCACAATCACTCAAATATTTTTTCACTCCACAGATTCCAGCAAACAACACATCGAGCACATATTACATTCGACGAGGCCTCACCCCACGGTAACTATATAATATTATACATGTACCGATGCTGAAGACTGGGGAAACAAAAAATAATATGTAAATAGGATTTCGTGACGAACCAGGTAATCTACGATACTCTTGCTCTTTGTTAGGGAGAGATAAGGAAGAGAAAGAACTAAATTAAAATTTCTTCAAATCAAGTGTCAAAGTCAATTTTCGAGATTGTGAAAGTATTCTCTCCCTGTTTGGTACATCACACGACTTTTTTTTAAGATTGACAACAAAATAATAAATTAATTTTTCATACCGTACC
Source organism: Medauroidea extradentata (assembly GCA_003012365.1). Lineage (NCBI taxonomy): Eukaryota > Metazoa > Arthropoda > Insecta > Phasmatodea > Phasmatidae > Medauroidea > Medauroidea extradentata. The sequence goes on along the minus strand of PNEQ01039936.1, from coordinate 3,558 downwards.
TCACCGTCGGATTTTTTCAAATCTCTCATAATAATCCTTTTTCTCCAACTCTGAGACAATCTGACCTATATTGGTCGATATGTAAGGTACATTCTGGCCAAATTTGTATAATATAATTCCCGCAATATAATTTTGCAATTATATTTTCCTATCAACAGCATTAGAAAATGCATAAAAATTGTCAACTATTTTGGCCCCATCCCAGTCGCTTTTGCGCCGTAAAATGTGCGCTTCTATTTGGAGCAGCATCCTTCCAACATTAATGTCCACCGTCTCCAATGAACAGAACCGGTTTCTCAAAGAATCTAAAAGAAGAAAATCCGAATTTCCAAATTTATTTTTAAAGTATAATACCTTTCCCAGTCTTCAACATCGTCACACAAATCTTTTCAGAAGTATTCAGTCACATTTAGTCGTCGCCTAACTTGCCATCTTAAAAGTACGCCGATCTTTTCAAAAAACTTACTGATATTCTTCGATCTTACAAAAGTGTCAAATGTAATCAACATTATTAAAAATTTAAAACTTTTCCTGAATACCCAGCAGGCTAACAAACACGACGAAACATTCGAAACTCATATTGCAATATTATCGAAGAAATCTATGTTTTGTGTGACGGATAGTGTTATGTATATAAATATTATGCTGATATTACGAAAATTTTGATTACTTTTAATTTGACATCCGGAATTGCATTATACAATATATACAAAAAATGGCTCAGAATATCGTTAGTGTAATTCTCGAGCTTACCTATCAAGAACTGTTTTTCTAGGCACACTACATTTTTTGGAAGGAAACCTCTCGTAGTATTCATTTCGTTCTGCATGAGCGCCCAAACCTCCAATTTTGGCAGTTATGTGCGGTAAATGTCGACCAAATAAGTTAGTGAAAACCGTGTTACTACATTTTGCCACTTGACTCTTCCTATCCGCACCGTCGAGGTACACTGAAAAATGTTCGGTGTTTATGACACCTTCCAGGTCGTCGACAAGCCTTGACAAATGCACATCCAGTTGTAATAAGAACCTTCCAACATTTGCATATGCAGTCTCCGAGTGACTGAATGCACTTCTCAAAGAATTTAACAAAATAAACACCGTGCATTTAAACTTGCTTCGGAAATTTTTGTAAGTTACCACTCGTCATTATGTTCGTGAAACAAAGATCTCTCGAAACCGTTTGTGAGGTCTACGAATCGCCCTTCAAATTTCAAACTAATTTTAGAAAATGACTGTGTTTTCATCGGACGAAAATGTCCAACGACGACGACAGCACCGTACCCTTAAATGGTTCTTCAGAATCGGGAAGCCGGACTAAGGCCGTACTAACTTTGAAGCCACCAGATCCCAAATATTCGACGCTAACCATGGCCAATATAGAAATGTCAACTGGTGTTTAGCTCCTCTGACAATTGATAGTGTTATGTATACAAAATTTAGAATAAACACACACACACACAAATATTTCTTTTGAGATTTAAATTTGACTGTTTTGCCATAAAATCTGGAAGGAGATGGACAAAAAAAATTAAGTCCAGCACAAAAAATGTTTGCTGGTCTGCCATGTAAAGAAAAAGGTCAATTTAATGACCTGGGAGTTGGTTTGTTGTATCAGAGAGAAACTAGCACAATTTTTTTTCTGTTATACCATAAAAGGAAGAAAAATGTTAATTTAAGGACCTGAGAGTTGCTGCATTTTTATTCAGAGATGAAAGAAAAAAATTAGTTAGCACAAATTTTGCTGCTCTGCCATGTAAAAAAAAATAAGGTTAACTTCATGACCTAAGAGCTGCTGATGTTTCAGAGATGAAAGAACCAAAACTCCTTAGCTTGCAAATTTTTTTTCCTGCTATGCAATTTCATGACCTGGGAGCTAATGTGTGTTTAAAAGAAAAAAGAAATAAAAAATTGGCTGGCTTGCAAAAATTTAGCTGATATGTAATATGAAGCAAAGAGCTTATTTTCAAGACCTCTGTCAGATAGGAATGATAAAAATTGGTTAGCGAGCAAGAAATACTGCTAGAGATAAGCAAGCAGCATTTTTACATCTCTGACATAAAATGACAAGGGTCAGTTTCAGGATCTGGAAGCTGCTGTTTGTTTCAAAAAAGAAATAAGAAATTGGCTGGCTTGCAAAAATTTTGCTGATCATAAAAAAAACAGAGACAAACAAGCAGAATTTCTACATCTCTGCCATATAAGAAATAAAAAGGTCAAATGCACGACCTCAGTACTGTATTTTAATTTTTAAACATTATTTACAACAGACAACTTCACTCCCCTCCCTCTCCCCCTTGACAAAATGGTAGTCAATACCAATTGGTCTAATTTCATATAACTACCTGTATACAGAGCCTACTGTCAAAAATTGATTTTCAAATATAAACTTAAATATATAACTGTTACAATAACATTTTAATAAGTTTGTAACCTATCAAATCTTTCTCGAAAAACACACACACAATGTTCTTTCCACCACCAATACTTTTCGTATGTCGCTCACCAAAATGTTTTTGAACCTTTGAAAAAAAAAAAAAAAATATTCCCTAAGTTAAACAATTTTTTTCCACCAATAAACTTCTCCCAAAACAAAATCTTTCTTTTTAAGCCAATCACAGTTCACTAACCACACAAACAGTTTTTTTCTCTCCAACAAATAACTGTGTTAACCGAAAATAAGAATGATATTAACACACACACATACACACATTCCCATAGGTGAGCATTACGTGTAAATAGTGAGAATAGTTTTTGGTTCATAGTTATTCTTTGTCAATCGACGAGACAAATTATTCACTAATGGGAGATAAAAAAAATCCCAACTATTATGGATATATATATATATATATATATATATATATATATATATATATATATATATATATATATATATATATATATACATACACACATTCCCCAACCAAAAAATTCATTGGTTAAAATATATTCGTGAAGATTTAAATATTTAACAATGCATAATCGAACAGGTTAGCTATAACCTGCAGATAGTAAAAAATTATTTTCAAGTCTATTTTTCGTCTTTGTCATTCTACAGTAAAAAGGTATCCGAATATTAATTTACGCACACACACTTATTTCCTCAGAGAAATATTTTTCTATTTCATGTCGAGCATTCTATTGTGCAGGGTGAATAATAAGTGGGGAAAAAATAATCAGTCTACATGAAACACAATATGCTCTAGTGTAAATGTGCCGATTTGTAAATACACTCGAAGAATAATATAATGTTTGTGGACATATTATATTCCTGATGGCTGTGGTAAATAAAATTACTGTACAAGCAACAAACCCAACAACATAAACAAGCCTCTCACCAGCATCAAGCCCATCACCAGCAGCAAGCCCAACAACAGCAACAAGCCCATCACCAGCAATAAGTCCATCACCAACAGCAAGCCTCTCACCAGCAGCAAGCCCATCTCCAGCAACAAGCCTCTCGCCAGCAGCATACCCATCACCAGCAGATAGCCCATTACAAGCAGCAAGCCCATCACCCGCAGCAAGCCCATCACCAGCAACAAGCCCATCACCAGCA